>SJYX01005772.1:16694-65077 GCA_006410675.1 Oreotragus oreotragus
GGGCAGGAGGAGAAGGGGACGACCGAGGATGAGATGGCTGGATGGTATCACGGACTCGATGGACGTGAGTCTGAGTGAACTCCGGGAGATGGTGATGGACAGGGAGGCCTGGCGTGCTGCGATTCATGGGGTCGCAAAGAGTTGGACACAACTGAGCGACTGAACTGAACTGAACTAGAAGGCTTTGAGCAAATACTGAGAATGTATTTGCTCCACTCATGATGAAGGTTGGAAGCTGGGACGAGCTTAACAAAGGGTTATGAGCATTCACTGAGTACCTGAGGCTGGGAACGGATAACAAAGGGTTATACGCCCGGCCTTGAGGCGTTCGAAGGCTTCCTTCTGACCACCTGTTTCTGAGAACAAGGACTGTTGTTTCATGATAAGACTCCCTTTAGAGTTTCATCAAAGCTATTTTATGTCTTGGCGATAGGAACTGTATTTTATGCTTGAATGCTTTAACGTTTATCTGAAATGGCTACGTGCAAGTCTGCCTTATGCTCTATTCCCTGAAAATTATAAAACTGCGCAGTTAGATAATAAACTTTGTCAGTCCACTAGAGGCTGTCCCTGAGTGTCCTTTTCAGAGTGCAGTTCGCCAAGCCTTACAGTACATCATGAGAAACGCTGGGCTGGAAGAAGCACAAGCTGAAATCAAGATTGCTGGGAGAAATATCAATAACCTCAGATATGCAGATGACACCACCTTTATGGCAGAAAGTGAAGAGGAACTAAAAAGCCTCTTGATGAAAGTGAAAGAGGAGAGTGAACAATTGGCTTAAAGCTCAACATTTAGAAAACTAAGAAGATCATGGCATCTGGTCCCATCACTTCATGGGAAATAGATGGGGAAACAGTGGAAACAGTGTCAGACTTTATTTTGGGGGGTTCCAAAATCACTGTAGATGGTGATTGCAGCCATGAAATTAAAAGACGCTTACTCCTTGGAAGAAAAGTTATGACCAACCTAGGTAGCATATTCCGGGGAAGGCAATGGCACCCCACCCCCAGTACTCTTGCCTGGAAAATCCGATGGACGGAGCAGCCTGGTGGGCTGCAGTCCATGGGGTCGCTAACATTCGGACAGACTGCACGATTTCACTTTCACTTTTCTCTTTCATGCATTGGAGAAGGAAATGGCAACCCACTCCAGTATTCTTGCCTGGAGAATCCCAGGGATGAGGGAGCCGGGTGGGCTGCCATCTATGGGGTCACACAGAGTCGGACACGACTGAAGTGACTTAGCAGCAGCAGGTAGCATATTCAAAAGCAGAGACATTACTTTGCCAACAAAGGTCTGTCTAGTCAAGGCTATGGTTTTTCCAGTAGTCATGTATGGATGTGAGAGTTGGACTGTGAAGATAGCTGAGCGCCAAAGAATCGATGCTTTTGAACTGTGGTGTTGGAGAAGACTCTTGAGAGTCCCTTGGACTGCAAGAGATCCAACCAGTCCATTCTAAAGGAGATCAGTCCTGCGTGTTCTTTGAAAGGACTGATGCTAAAGCTGAAATTCCAGTACTTTGGCCACCTCATGCGAAGAGTTGACTCATTGTAAAAGACTCTGATGCTGGGAGGGATTGTGGGCAGGAGGAGAAGGGGACGACAGAGAATGAGATGGCTGGATGGCATCACCGACTCGATGGACATGAGTTTGGGTGAACTCCGGGAGTTGGTGATGGACAGGGAGGTCTGGCGTACTGCAATTCATGGGGTCACAAAGAGTCAGGCACGACTGAGCGACTGAACTGAACTGAACCGAAGACCTCCCATCAGAAAAGAAAGAGAAACAAGCTCCCTGACCCGCGCTCCTCTTCATTTTCTAGTTACTAACTGTCGACGAAAAAAAACATGCACAACGTGAGAGCTGCAAGTTAAGTTTTATGTGGGGCAAAATGAGGACCGCAGCCGTGGGAGGCAGCACCTCAGATAGCTCCAAGAGACTGCTCTAAAGAGGCAGTGCTGTGCTTAGTCACCCAGTTATGTCCAACTCTTTGTGACTCTGTGGATTGCAGCTCCTCAGGCTTCTCTGGCCAGGAGATTTCCCAGGCAAAAATGCTGGAGTTGGTAGCCATTCTCTTCTCCAGAGGAGCTTCCTGACTCAGGGGTAGAATCCAGGTCTCCTGCATCACAGATGGATTTTTACCACCTGAGCCACCAGGGAAGCCTGAAGAGGCAGTGGGGGAAGATCAATATATAAGATTTTGGTGAAGAGGGAGCCAAAGCAATGAAGTACTAACTTTAAAAAAAGTTTTCTGCTAGTCACGAGGAGCTGATGTCACCATGAAGGGATTTAGTGCTTTTCTAGATATGAGGAGATGCAAAGATTGAGATCATGCAGTCAGTTCCTGAAAATATCTATCTAAAGGCTTGTCCCACGTTTCCTTGGAGCACAGAATGCTGCACTCTCCACCCCACATTCCCTTCAGGGGGTGTTGAAAGTCAGCAGCTGCAGCAGCACAGGCAGATGGCAGATATCCTTCTTGTTCTTGTTGTTCATGTGTGTGTGCTAAATCACTTCAGTCATGTCCAGCTCTTTGCAATCCCATGGACTGTAGCCCAGCAGGCTTCTCTGTTCATGGGATTTTCCAGGCAAGAATACTGGATTGGGTTGCCATTCCCTCCTCCAAGGGATCTTCCTGACCTAGGAATTGAACTCGTGTCTCTTACATCTCCTGCATTGGCAGGCAGATTCTCCACCACTAGCGCCACCTGTTGTTATTCAGTTGCTGCCAAATACTCTTGGCAAGTGCCAGTTTGTAGTTGACATGCCCAATTTCTCATCCCCCTCGACAGGCAAACTTTGGTAAAGAACCGCGGTATTCAGTGTATCCATTCCTCGTCTCTCATTCCTCAGCCCGCTCCAGTCTGCCCTCCCCTCTCACCTCTGCACTAAACAAGAACCGCTAATCAGACATCCCTGGCCACTCAGTCTTGCTCAGTCTCCCAGCAGCATTTAAGTCTGACCCCGCAGCAAAGGGCTGCCTTCCCTCGGCCCCTGTGCCCTCAGCCTCCACACTTCCTGCTCCCATCCCAGCTGTTGTCCTCTCCTGGCTCCTTAGCACTGCAGTTCCTCAGAATGCAGTGTCCTCCCCTCAGGCCCCCAGATTCCAACACTAGGCACAAATCCATGCCCACCATCTCTATGCTCTTGGCCCCTCAACTTGATCTCACCACTTGGCATCTTCTGAGTTCAACCCATAGGTCCAGCTGTTGGGTGGCAACACAGCTTACTACCTCTCAGACCCCCTGCAACTTAGCACACACAAGCCCTGGCGGTCTCCCCCACCCACCCTCACTGGGACCCCTGCACTGGAAACCAGGATTCCTCCTTGACATTTTCCCTCCCACCAGCATCCAGGGGGCCTCCATGCCCCAGTGATATTGTCCCCCATGCATCTTTCAGATCACTGCAGGCACCTCAGTCCAAGCTCCCGCCTTCCTTAGTCCAGCCTTCTGCATCCACTACTCTCTGGCCTTTCCCTCTTCTGTTCTCCATCCTGCAGAAGGATGAAGAATGCAGCCCGAGCCACCTGTTCAGAAGGCAGCGCTCATCATATCCCCCTTCCCCAGCCTCTCTCTCTTCTTACTGCTAGCTGTCTGTTCCTCTTGGATGAATGAACCATATCATAAATGTGCCTTCTGATGACCCTGCAGCTTGCTCACCTCTTGGGCCTCTGGAGACCCATCTGTACCCACTGGAGTTTCTCACTGGGCCCCAAACATGGGGCCCTCTTCCACCGACTGGCCCTGGCGCTGCCTCCTCTATCCACACCGTTCTTCCCTCCTACCCCACATTCCTCTCTGCCCAGGCAGTTTCCACTGACCCCCTGTATCTCAGTCAGCTGCCACTGCTCTAGAGAAGCTTCCCAGGTCACTGTCTGGATCAGGTTTTTTTGTCGTGTGTCCTCACAGACTTGTAGCTCTTTGCTTTAAAACACATAGAACAGTCACTACTGTGATTATTTTATTACTGACATACTAGCTCCACAAAAACAGACACATTTCTGTGTTCACTATACCCTCCACACCTCACACAGCTCCTGGCACGTGGTAAGCACTCAACTATGTGTTGAAAGGGTGAATGAATGAACATCCAAATGTGTAAGATCAAATTAGGGATATTTTCATGGAATTTTATTAAACGTTATAATGAAAAAGAGTCAGGTCAATACCAGAAATTAAAAAGATATGTGGCAGTGGCTGGGAGAAAGAGCTAAAAGTTTACACATCTATAAATTTAGCCCTAGAATGTTGAATTTTTCTGTAGCCCATGTAAGCAGTTGGGCTTCCATGCTGGCTCAGACAGTAAAGAACCTGCCTACAATGCAGTAGACCCAGGGTCAGGAAGATCCCCTGCAGAAGGAAATGGCTGCCCACTCCAGTATACGTGCCTGGAGAATCCCATGGACAGAGGAGCTTGGTGGGCTACAGTCCATGGGGTCGAAAAGAGTCCCACATGACTGAGCAAGAGTGAACACAGACAAGTGCAGTAGTTGCATTTGCTACTCCTTGGTGGGAGTAGAGCTTCTAACCCTGAAGGTGCTTCTTTGGGAGGCCTAGTCTGGTAATGGACTTGAACTTTTTGTCAAAAATAAATAAAATACATAAAATTGTTAAATACCCAAAACCTACATAACTTGTCTATAACCAGCCGAACCTTGAACATGGCACAATTCCATGTTATCCAAGAAAGCTTGCAACTTCTGATGTATATAGATATATTTAATGTATGGATTTTTGTGCTGGGCTAAACCTTAGACATCATTGAAAGCAGAAATTTTCATACATTAAACCACTGAGACCAGACAGCTAGATATACTAGCAAGAACTGATGTTGCAACTCAGATGCCATGCCACACAAGCCTTTTTCCCTTCTATAGCATGCTCTTTTTCTTCTCAACCCTGTGTTCATTCTTAAACTGCCTTTCTTCACTATTAGGGAGATCACATTTCTGAAACCAAAAGTTGGGACACATCGTCTTATTTATTTATTTTTAATTGGAGGATAATTGCTTTACAATATTGTGTTGGTTTCTGCCATTACTGTTATTCGGTCGCTAAGTCATGTCTGACTCTTGCAACCCCATAGACTGTAACCCACCAGGGTCCTCTGTCCATAGGATCTCCCAAGAATACTGGAGTGGGTGGCCATTTCCTGCTCCAGGGGATCTTCTTGACCCAGAGATGGAACCCAGGTCTCCTGCATTAGCAGGCAGATTCTTCACCACTGAGCCACCTGGAAGTTCTGGTTTCTGTCATATAGCAACATGAATCAGCCATATGTATACATACATCCCCTCCCTCTTGAACCTCCCTCCCACATGCCACCCCATCCCACCCCTCCATGTCATTGCAGAGCACTGGGCTGATCTCCCTGGGTTATACAGCAACTTCCCACTGACTGTTTTACCCATGGCAACGCATATTCAGTGCTACTCTGCCAATATGTCCCGCCCACCTTGTCTATAACCATCCAAACCTTGAACATGACACAATTCCATGTTATCCAAGAAAGCATGGATAATATGCTTTATCCCCCCACTGGGGACACATCATCTTAAAGGTGGATACAGTGTTCAAAATCATGTTCTTGAAAACCCTAAAATACGTGATCATCTTACGTATGTAACAATGGTTTTGTAAGCTAAAGGAAGAGCTTTTGTATTCATTTTACATTCTGCTGAACTTTGTGTCAAAGAGTTCAAGCTTTTCCTCCTGTAGGATGACCCTCAACCTATGTCCAGCTGGTGTCTCTCCGTGATCCAACTCAGGCCAGTTCCTGGCAGGGAGACTTCAGGAATGACCCTTTCCCCTTAGCAGTCTCCAGGGGGCATATGAGATCCACCTGTCCCACTGGTGGTTTAGGCCTTGCTGATCGGCTAACGATCAAGGTGTCTGCCAGGTTTCTGCACAAAGCCTCTCTCTTTCCATGTTTTTGGTTAGTATTATGCACAGTCCTGTTCCTTATCAGACTTACACTCACTGGCACTTAGCATTCAATGGCAGGTCCTGCCCGTTTCAACTAACTCTCTGATAGGCATCAGTCATTGTTTCTTTCCTCTGTTCCATCTACATTTATTAACTGTCACTGTGCCATAAGGAAGAGCTTTCTCTTCCTTTCTCTATTTACTTATTTATTCATTTGTATTAGTATGGACTCATAGGTTCCTATCTTATTTAATAGGCTGTCATCTTATTTCATCCTTATTTATTTTTATATTCAGATTGTCCTAGATTTGACGGGAGAATACTTCAAGTTGGCTTCCATGTCCTTTAAACACATACCAGCTTTATCTTGAACTTTCCCTGATCCATGCCTGGAATTATCTGTTTCTCTAAGGAACTCTGATCTGAGTTAGGAGTTGTTGTTCAGTCGCTGAGGTGTCCAACTCTTTGTGACCTTGTGGACTGCAGCACACCAGGCTTCCTTGTCCTTCACCATCTCCCGGAGTTTGCTCAAACTCATGTTCATTGAGTCAGTGATGCCACCCAACCATCTCATCCTCTGTTGCCCCCTTCTCCTGCCCTCAATCCTTCCCAGCATCAGGATCTTTTCCAGTGAGTCGATTCTTTGCATCAGGTGGCCAAAGTATTGGAGCTTTAGCTTCTGCATCAGTCATTCCAATGAATATTCAGGGTTGATTTCCTTTTGTAAAGAATGGTATTTAGTGAAGAATGGAGCTCGGTATGCTCATTGTTACAGGGGTGTCATTGCTTCTAGGCCCTCAACAGAGTTAGGAAAAATACACACACACACACACACACACACACACACACACACACACACCTGTATTTCTATATCTGTCCCTGTGTGTATAAAATAACCCCCCCCCCAACACTTCGGGGTTATTTTGAGCCTTCCCACTCTCTATGTAAGTAAAACTCTCTCAGGCAGAAAGCAACTTGATTTCCTCAATGATCTTATTTGCTCTGTGTAGATACTCTCCTGATCTTGTTGTCACCTTTTGTCACCCACCGCCCCCCCCACACACACACACACGCACATCATCTCCTCCCTACCCAGCTTTCTCAGCCTCCAGCCATGCCACCACTCCACCAATGCCTTTGCACCAGACAGCCTTCTTGGTTTTTAGAATCTCCACCCTGAGTGTTTGATGAGAGAGCTGGCTAGTTTCTCTAGCTAGTTTTTCCAAAGCAAACAATCCCACCAGCTCTCCAGGGTTGGTGATCTTTTTTCTAGATGTAGTCTGGAGAAGGTATAGAAAGCTACTTTTGAGAACATTAAGTTACTTCCCCAAAGCATTTGAAGTTACCCTCTTCTTTGACTTTAAACTGTATAATATTTATTTTTTTATTTTACATTTTAATAGCCTATTTTAGTCTCATTTTGATTCATAATGATTTTCAAGACAATTTCTATTATTTTCCTGTCATTGCTCTAACAAATACCACAAGCCCAGTGACTTAAAACAATACAAATCTGTTCTGGAGGTCAGCAGTCTGAAATGTCTAAAAATTAAGATATCAGCAGGGCTGGTTCCTTCCAGGTCTTCAGGGAAGAATCCATTCCCTTGCCTCCTACAGCTTCTAGAAAAGACTGTACTTGGCCTACGACCCCTTCCTCCATCTTCAAAGTCAACATAAAAATGAATGGGGATATCACTGCAGTGCACAGACTGCTCATTGCAGTGGCTTCTCGTATTGAGGAGCACAGGCTGCAGGCACACTAGCTTCCATAGCTGTGCACACAGGCTCAATTGCTCTGGGGCCTGTGGAGTCTTCCTGGGCGAGGTATCAAACCTGTGTCCCCTGCATTGGCAGGCGGATTCTTATCCACTGTATCACCAGGGAAGTTGTAAAAAACTTTTAATAAATTTTTGGTTGTCTCTGTTGCTATAATGTGCTTGGTATATAATGTGTTCATACCCTTCATCCATTTTACTCATGAATTATCATGAGTTCTTTTTAAATTAAGGAATTGAGTTAGCTCTTTGTCATATATGTTGAGAGTAGTCTTTCCAGTTTCTGATGTGCCTTTTAAGTTTATGATTTTTTTTTTGTTATAGAGAAGTTTTAAAATTGTTATATATGCACCCAACATAGAACCACCTAAATACCTAACAGACATAAAGGGAGAAGGTGACAGCAACACAATAACAATAGAGGATTTTAACACCCCACTAACATCAGTGGATGTTAACAGAGGATGAGATGGTTGGATCACATCACCGACTCAATGGACATGAGTTTGAGTAAACCCCAGGAGTTGGTGATGGACAGGGAGGCCTGGCGTNATAGAACCACCTAAATACCTAACAGACATAAAGGGAGAAGGTGACAGCAACACAATAACAATAGAGGATTTTAACACCCCACTAACATCAGTGGATGTTAACAGAGGATGAGATGGTTGGATCACATCACCGACTCAATGGACATGAGTTTGAGTAAACCCCAGGAGTTGGTGATGGACAGGGAGGCCTGGCGTGCTCTAGTCCATGGGGTAGCAAAGAGTCAGACAAGACTGAGCGACTGAACTGAACTGAACATCAGTGGACAGATCATCAAGGCAGAAATCAATAAAGAAATTCTGGCTTTAAGTGACATATTAAACAGATAGACTTTTGTTTTTTAAAGATTTATTTATTTATTTATGGCTGTCCTGGGTCTTCATTGCTTTCTCTAGTTGCAGTGAGTAGGGGCTAATCTCTAGTTGCAGTGTACGGGTGGCTTCTCTTGCTGTGAAGCATGGATTCTAGGCTCATGGGCTTAGTAGTTGCAGCTCGCAGGCTCTAGAGCACTGGCTCAGTAGTTGTAGTGCATGGGTTTAGTTGCTCTGCAGTATATAGAATCTTCCCAGACCAGGAATCGAACCTGTGTCCCCTGCACTGGCAGGCAGACTCTTAATCACTAGAGCTTCAGGAGGCCCTTAGAACAGATAGACTTTATATATACATATATATTGATCCTAAAGCAGCAGAATACACGTTCTTTTCAAGTAAACATGGAATACTCTTCAGGATAGATCAAGTGCTAGTCTACGAAACAAGTCTCAGTAAATTTAAGAAGATTGAAATGTATCAAGCATTTTTTCTGACCACAATGCTATGAGACTAGAAATACCTACAAGGAAAAGAAAAGGCGAAAACACAAACACATGGATGCTATCTGCTACTAACTAACCAAAGAAATCAGGATATAAAAAAATACCTGGAGACAAATGAAATTGAAAACACAAGGATCCAAAAGCAGCAAAAGCAGTTCTAAGAGGGAAGCTTATAGTGGTACAAGCTTACCTCAGGAAACAAACAAAAAAAAATTCTCAAATAAAAAAACTTAACTACAACTAAAGAACAAGGAAAAGAACAAATGAAACCCAAAGTTGGAAGAAGGAAAGAAATCAAAAAGACCAGAGCAGAAATGAAATAGAGACTAAAAGAAAAAAAAACTTTTTAAAGAATAGAAAAGATCAGTTAAACTTTACCAGACTCGCCAAGGAAAAAAGAGAGGGTCCAAATCAATAAAATTAGAAAGGAAAAAAGTTACAATGAATACCACGGAAATACAAATGATCATGAGATGACTACAGCCAGCTGTATGCCAATAAAATGTAAAACCTAGACGAAATGGACAAATTATCAGAGAAATGTAAAATCCCCCAAGACCGAATCAGGAAAAAATAGAAAATAATGAACAGGCCAATTACTAGTAATTAAATTGAATCAATAATTAAAAAAAAAAAAACTCAACTAACAAAAGTTCAGGACAAGATGGCTTCACACGTGAATTCTACAAAACATTTTGAGTAGAGTTAACACCTGTCCTTCTCAAATGGTTCCAAAACACTGCAGAGGAAGGAAAAATAAAACAAACTAGTAAATATAACAAAACAGAAAAAGAGACTCACAAGTATAGAGAAGAAACTAATCGTTATCAGTGCGGAGAGGGAGTAGAGAAAGGGCAAGATGGGGTAAGGGATTAAGAAGTATAAATTACTAAGTATATAATAAATAAGCTACAAGGAAATATTGTACCACACAAGGAATACAGCCAGAATTTTATAATAACCATAAATTGAGTAAATATTTTAAAATTGTGAGAATCACTTTGTTGTACCCCTGAATGATATAATATTATAGATCAACTTTACCTCAATAAAAAAACTTTTAAAAATTTTGTGCAGTTTTTCTAATTGTTTCCTCTGTGGTTTGTGGGCTTTATTTCTTGCCACCCTCCATGTTTTCTTTTAACATTTGTTTTTAACGTTTACATTTTCAATTCGCCTAGTGTTTATTTCAGTATAAGAAAGGTAATAAGAATTCACTTTTGTTTGATTTCCAGATGGAAGTCTAGTCTGTTTCCCCCACCCCATCATTTCTTGAATGTCTAGTCTTCTCCACCTTTATTTTATGCCAAGTTTCCATGTTTCTGTTTCTGAAGCCTTTATTTCATTATATTGCTCTGTCTATTCAAGCACCAGAATCAAACTCTTTTACTAACTGTAGTTTTATATCTTAATATCTGATAGAGGTGGTCCTTTCTCATCATTTTTTTCAAAATCTTTTTTGTTCTCATTTTTCATATTTATAACTATGTGAATTTAGTATCATTTTGTCAAATTTCTAAAAAATTACTCAACATTTTTACTAGGAGTACTTTGATTACGTAAATTAAATTAGGGAGAATTTACATCTTTATCACCAAGGTCCTTCCTATAAAAGGACACAGTATGTGTTTCCACATACATAAATCTTTTATTTCAGTAGTTTTAAAGTTTTCTTCATATTATTTGTATTTATTTATATCAGATATTTTTGATTTTTTAGCTAATATAGTAAGTGGGGTCTTTTCATCTGTTTTCTAAGTCATTTTAATTAACATATAGAAAACATTGCTTTTATATGCATTTAATAACCTATAGCTTTATTGAATTCTCATTATTTTATAATGTTTTATGAGGCTTCCTTGGTGGCTCAGAGGTTAAAGTGTCTGCCTGGAATGCGGGAGACCCGGGTTCGATCCCTGGGTCAGGAAGATCCCCTGGAGAAGGAAATGGCAACCCACTCCAGTACTCTTGCCTGGAGAATCCCATGGAGGGAGGAGCCTGGTAGGCTACAGTCCATGGGGTCGCCAAGAGTCGGACACGACTGAGCGAGTTCACTTCACTATGAGGTTTTCTAAGTTTAAAATTATATTATCTACACATAATAAATAATTTGCCTTTTTTCCCAACTTTTATACCTGCTATTTTTTCTCATGTCCAATTTCAGTGGCTAGTGCCTACAAAACAATTATTAATCAACAGAAGTGATCATTGGCATCTTTATCTTAATTTTTACAACAATGTAAATTAATGTTTCACTGTTAAGCATGAGGTTAGCTTTTAGTTTTAGATATGTATTTCTTTATTATATTGGGAAGCATTTATTTACGGCATTGAGTCGGGTCACAGTAGTGAGAAGTTTGTCAGGAGTAATGGATATGGAGACAGGAATTAAGCATACAGGCACCCTGAACATTAATTTATTTAATCAATATTTATCAAACACATTATTTCCAAGGAACTCTTCTAGGCACAGAGAATACAGCATAGATAAAACCGTCAAAAATACTACCATCATGAAACATATAATTTACAAATCACTTTGATGGAGAAAAAGTCTTATAGTATGTGAAGTATAAAGCAATTCATATCCAAATGAATGATATTAATTAATACTGGTTCAAAACATTTTTAATTTAATTAATTTATTTTACTTTACAATATTGTACTGGTTTTGCCATATATTGAGTTGAATCCACCATGAGTGTATATGTGTTCCCCATCCTGAACCCCCTTCCCTCTTCCCTCCCCATCCCATCCCTCTGGGTCATCCCAGTGCACCAGCCCCAAGCACCCTGTCTCATGCCACAAACCTGGACTGGCGATTCGTTTCACATATATTTTACATGTTTCAATGCCATTCTCCCATAATGTCCCACCCTCGACCTCTCTAACAGAGTCCAAAAGACTGTTCAATACATCTGTGTCTCTTTTGCTGTCTTGCATACAGGGTAATAGTTACCTTCTTTCTAAATTCCATATATATGTGTTAGTAGGTTCCAAATAGGAAAAGGAGTATATCAAGGCTGTATATTGTCACCCTGCTTATTTAACTTATATGCAGTCCCTGCAGTGTTTGTCCCTTCCAGTGTGACTGTTTCCTTAGATGGCCCAGGAGGGCAGTCACTGTGCACACTTCAGAGTCGCGCTACTGGCACCTTCGCTCCCTTGAAGTGATAGACCCGATCCCAGACTGAGGCGGCGCCAGTGAGCTCCCAGTAACTCCCCTGACCCTTTCCGATATGGCCCTGAGGCAGAGCCCTCCAGCTCAAAGCTCTTGCCCACGATGGTGAGGCTCAGGGTGGGTTCATGGACACTGACTTGGTGCTTTCCTTGTTGCACCAAAAAGTTCTGTTAGTTCAGGTTAGGTGAAGAACTGTGGGGTGAGATGATTTTGGAATGGAATCTGGACCCCTCACCCTGCATGTGGTCTTTGCCTCTGCCCACCCCACCTGTGCCCCTGACTGAATCACTCCTCCAGCCTTTCCCTGGACCCCCTGAGGGCCCCTCTTTGACACCCTCTCCATAGAGAATTACTTCCTGCCCAGACATGCTCCTCCCTCCTGGGTCTAGACTGAAACTCTATGCTGGGGCCCTCTCTCTGTCCTCACAGGTCTTTCCCACACCCTGCCCTGCAACCTTCCCCTCCATGGGTGGGACTCAGGCTGCAGACCCCCAGAAGGCAGTGGGGAACCCAGCTTGAGCTGATGGGGTCTTCCTCGCCTACATTAACCTTGGGCCTTCCCTTGCAGTACTGAGCTGATGAGACGGGTCCGTCGCTTCCAGATTGCCCAGTACAAGTGCCTGGTGATCAAATATGCCAAAGACACACGTTACAGCAGCCTCTTCTCCACACATGACCGGTCAGTCCCTGCCTCGTCCATCCTGTCTCCACACCTTTTGTGAGAAGCCTGGTGTAAATTCACAGAACGTACTGTCAGAGTTCTTTAGAGGGGATGGTTAATAATGCTGATGCCTGACAACGAAACATTTAAATGTGCAGACTTTCCTAGTTGCTCGGCATGGTACCCTACAAGTTGGCCTTTCCTGGGACTCTAGCCCAGTGGTTCTTTACCCAGTGGAGGTGATTTTGCCTTCTAGAATCTATTTGTAATGTTTGGAGATGTTTTTAGTTTTTAACCACAGGAGGAGATAAGGGTATGATGGCAACTAGTCGGTAGAGGCGGGGAAGGCAATGGCACCCCACCCCAGTACTCTTGCCTGGAAAATCCAATGGACGGAGTAGCCTGGTGGGCTGCAGTCCATGGGGTCGCTAACAGTCGGACAGACTGAGCGACTTCACTTTCACTTTTCTCTTTCATGCATTGGAGAAGGAAATGGCAACCCACTCCAGTATTCTTGCCTGGAGAATCCCAGGGATGGGGGAGCCTGGTGGGCTGCCGTCTATGGGGTCACACAGAGTCGGACACGACTGAAGTGACTTAGCAGCAGCAGCAGCAGCAGTCGGTAGAGGAATGCCACTGAATATTCTATGTGCACAGACCGCCTCACCACAAAGAACGATCCAGCCCCAAATGTCATTAGTATCTGACCAAGGACACTACTCTTGACCTCCATGGAGGGTGCAGGCTGGTTCTGTTGGCCTGCAGAGTGAATTTTATTTAAACTTTTAGTTGGCTTGTCCTCGACTTCCCGTCATCTCGTGGCCTTCGAGCATCCCCCTTTTATGTTTATCTGCCTGCGCCCTGTGGACATTTCAGTCCACTGCCTGAGGTTGGGAGGTGAAATGTAGTACCATTCCTGCCATTCCATGCAGCAGATTGGGGCCTGGTACTTCGGAGCCTGAGACACTGTTTTTGTCTTCCAGACTTGTCCCTCTGAGCCCCCAGCAGCAAGGCCATGCTGTGTGTGGTTTCAGGGTGGGAGCTCTTTTTTCTTCTTTTTAAAGATAAGAGGTGGATTTATTTAGAGAGAAACACACACCACAGACAGTGAGCTCCCAGTAACAGAGTGTGGCCCATCTCAGGAGGAGAGATTGGCCTCAACATATGGCATGGTTAGTTTTTACGGGCTGGGTGATTTCATAGGCTAACAAGTGGGGTTCTGAAGGCGGGCAGGTGCTGAGGCTTAGAGAGCCCTGGACTTGGAGTTAAGTTAAACGTTGAGTGACGTTTCCCCAGCCTGCAGTCTGTTGCAGGTAGGTCATTTACATCTCCAAATTTGCCTTCTTATCCCTAACACATAGGCCTCCGCCGCATGGGACTTGGGGAGCATCGGGGGAGGACAGTGAGGCAGTAGAGGCAACACTGCAGCCAACAGAAGGGCAGCTTCTGGAGTCTGTTCAATGGGGTGAAATCCAAGGCCTGCCCCAGGGTCACAAACCCTCTCTGACACGGGCTCTAGAGGCCTGGACAAGCCGCAGCAGAGGCCGAGCGCTTGCAGGGTGACAAAGCTCCAGAGACGCTGCTCTTGCTAGAGATGGAACCAGCTTACTGCCTTGCCTGCTCTCTGGTTTTCTTTATTTGGGGAAGGGTGGGGAATTTAAAATGCAGGAAGTAGTTTCACACTCTTCCCAGAGCTTGAAGCAGGATGACCATAAGATAATTGGTAAGATAATCACTAAGGCATAGTTTTTAAAGTAAAGTAAAAGTTGCTCAGTCCTGTCCAACTCTGTGCCACCCCTGTGTCTGTGGGAGTTTTCCCGGCAAGAATACTGGAGTGGGTTGCCAGGGATTGAACCCAGGTCTCCTGCCTTGCAGGCAGATTCTTTATGATCTGAGCCACTCTAGCTGCAAACTGCAGAATCTTCAGGAAGCTCCTAGACCCTTGCAAGGCTAGTTCAGAGGAGCAGGCAGAAATGGAAACAGGAGAAAATAACATTGTAGAAAAACAGAAACTTTTGAAGACAAAGAACTAGCTTTCCTCTTCCAGAAGGCCTGGCTGTGGGGGCAGGGCAGGATTCACTGAGTCATTTAATGCACTGGAACATTCCCACATGCTGCCTTTGCTTTCATACTCTGCTGGGTGGGAATCCGCCCTTAGGACACACGAGGCAGCAGCTTGAATGTGGATTTGAATGCTCTGCCTGTTAATAGCTCTGTGGTCTGTAAGAAATCCTGTAATCAGCCAGAGGAGTCCAAAGGAGGGAATTCTAGGTCACTGCCCTGCTGGTTGGTGTTCCCAGCTTATCTCTGCCAGCGCACGGGGCTGCAAGTCTTAGATTCTGGTGCTAATGGTCTGCCCCGGGCCATGGTAAGACTTTCATGGGCCCCTTCCTCTATCAAAAGAAAAAAATTATACTCTATGACTACATTGCTAGAAAGACAAAAATAATTCAGACAGAGTCACATTCTGATTTTTTCATTTATTTTTATTTTTTGTTGGGCTGGATCTCCCTTGCTGTTCAGGCTTTTCTCTAGGTGAGGCGAGTGAAGGCTGCTCTCGAGCTGTGAGCAGGCTTTTCAATGGGGTGGCTTCTCTTGGGGCACACGGGCTTGTCGCTGCAGCTCCCAGGCTCTGTAGCTGTGGCATCCGGGCTCCGTTGCTGCGCAGCATGCGGGATCTTCCAGGATCAGAGCGCGAACCTGTGCCTCCTCCACTGGCAGGCAGATTCTTTACCACTGAGCCACCAGGGAAGCCCCTTATTCTGATTTTTAAAAGAGAATTAAAACATTCCATTCATACCCAAAGCATCATGGGCCCTGGACACTGTACCTCATGGATTAACCCCTTCTGTGCCCCGGCCTCTCCCCTCCCCTTACACACACAGCAGAGAAGAGCGTGGCATCCAGGTTGACCTTTACATTGGGCATTGCTAATTTCCAGTCCAAAGCATAAAGTGAAAGTGAAATAGCTCGTGTTGAATAGCTGGTTTTCTGAAGAAAGACCTTTACTGTCCTTCCCAGATGCCTTCCCATGGGCACTAACTTCTCAAAGCTCTGGGCAGATGGCTTGACCTGCTTTGCAAGGAGAGGGTGGTCGTGAGGGCTCTTCCCTAGCCCCTCATCTTGGTTCATGGTCTCCTTGGGCTCCCCTGCCTTGCCCACACTCTGGCTTTCTGTCCCCAGGAACACCATGGAGGCCCTGCCAGCCTGTCTGCTCCGGGACGTGATCCAGGATGCCCAGGGCGTGGCTGTCATAGGCATCGACGAAGGGCAGTTTGTAAGTTGACTTGTCCTGACATTGCTCTTCCTATGAACCCCTTTTTCCTCTGCGGGTTTGGAGGTTATTGGTTCTATTTCTGATCTTTAAGTAGGTAAATATTGTTAAGTTAATTTGCTTTAACTAGTATCTGAAAACACTTTGAATTTCCCTTACTGCTTTCTGTGTTACTAAGTTGTTGTTGTTTTTAATATTTATTTGGCTGCTTGGGTCTCATTCAGTCTTCATTGCGGCATGGGGGATCTAGCTTCCTGACCAGGGATCAAACCTGGGCCCCCTTCATTGGGAGCACAGACTGTTAGCCACTGGACCACCAGGAAAGTCCCTCTGTGTTACTGTTCATGGAATTTATTTTACCTTTAAAAAAACATACAGTGAACAAAAAAATTTGATTTCTCAATGCCAGAAGGAAGAGTTTGGTTTGGTTTGGCTCAATGATGCTTCTTGCTTTTTTTTAAATTTTTTTTAATATTTATTCATTTGGCGGCGCCACGTCTTAGTTGCGGCATGTGGGATCTAGTTTCCTGACCAGGGACTGAATCCAGGCCCCCTGCATTGGAAGCATAGAGTCTTAGCCGCTGGACCACTGGGGAAGTCCTTCTTGCTTGTTCTTTATGGGTTTATTTTTCCTCCTACAGAAATAACATCCTTTAGTAGTTCTTACAGCCAGGCTGTGTCGGTGGGAAGCTCTCTGTCTTGATGCGGAAATGGCTTTGTTTTGTTTTCTAGTTTTAGCGGGGTGGCACGTGGCCAGTGTTTCCCCTTGTTGCTTTGGAAAAGCAGCAGCCGCGCGCATTAGAGCTCAGGAGAAGGCTTCTCAGATCCCTTTCCCGGGCAGGGAGCCTGTCTATTCTCTCTCAGAGCAGTGTGGTCCAGGGAGGTCTTGTTTTTATTTATCCTGTTTTATACTGGGTATGGCTTATTTAACAATCTACTCTTGAATCTTTCATTTGTTTTTGCTTTACTGGAGTACAGTTGATTTACAGTGTATTGGTTTCAAGTGTACAGCAAAGTGAATCAGTTATATGTGTACATATATCCACTCTTTGATTGATTCTTTTTCCATATAGGCCATTACAGAATATTGAGTAGAGTTCCCCGTGCTATGCAGTGGGTCCTTATTGGTTATCTGTTTTATCTGTAGCAGTGTGTATATGTCAGTCCCAATCTCCTAATTTATCCTCGCCCACCTCATGCCCCCTGGTGACCCTAACTTTGTTTTCTACATTTTTGTTTCGTAAATAAGTTCATTTGTACCTTTTTTTAGACTTCACAGATAAGTGATAGTATATGAAATCTGTCTTTCTCTGACTCACTCCAGGTCCATTCATGTCGCTGCAAGTGGCATTATTTTGTTCTTGATTAACGGCTGAGTAATATTCCATTGTATATATGTAGCACATCTTCTTTATCCGTCCATCTGTTGATGGACATTTAGATGCTCCTGTTTAAGAATCAAGAATCAATTCTGTTCCTTCCCTTGTCTTTCTGGAAACCTCTTTTTAAAGTCGTTTCCAGCTCACTCTGCCTCCAGGTCATTAGGAGTGTGTTCTCCGGCTGAGCTTGTGGTTGTCTCTTGTGATCTTAGTTTCTCTCCAGCATTTTTGCAGTGTTTTATTTCTTCAACTGTGTCTTGAATGGATGAAACTAAAACTCCCGAGGGAGTTTATTTCAACCCCCACCTCCACCCATTACGTTAGGTGATGTGAGCTCCTATGACAAATAAACCCAAATTTTCAGTAGCTTACCACGAAAGAAATGTATTCCAAGTCATCAGTGGTGAGATGGCCTGCCAATGAGGCTGCTGTCTTCGCACGTGACTTCCAAGGTCAGTCCGGGTGGCTGCATGCTGACGGTAGAGAGGAGACAGCCCGGAGGTCCCTAGAACCCAGTGGGTCCCTGGGTGGTTTCCATGTGCCAGGGACCGCATGCGTGCCTTGCCTCTGCTGCCTTCTCACCACTGGAGTTTTGGCATATGGGTCCCTTATCTGTACCTTTGGTTCCAGTGCTGTGCCCTGGAGGAAGAGGAAATAGGAAATTAAGGAAGTACTTTTCTTTGTTAGGTGAGTGGTTAGCAATCTGCCTGCCCTGCCTTCCAGGTCCCAGGGCAGGGTGGAGCCAGTGGCTTGGACTGCAGTGTCCTACAGGGATGTCCCAGGCTCTGTTTTGGTGATCACAGCTCCATGCTTCCCTCCCACCTGAGACTGGGGAATCCTCTATCCCCACACTGGGTGTCTCTTTTGGTGTGTGCCCTCTGGAGATGGACTGCCAGCTGCCCGGACCTGCTCCGGGAGCCAGGCTGCATCCGTCTGTTCACCCACCTTGTTGTGACCACTCCGTCTCTGACCTCAGAGACGGCCAGCTTGCTTCTGAACACGGCTGTGTCTTAGCTGGCCTCTTCATGCACACACACATGTACGCTTCTGTTTTCTTTTGTGGCTTCATGGTGGAGGGACTTGGGGTAAGAGGGGCTTCAGGGTGAGAACAGGGCTGGAGCTCTTCCCTTTCTCTTCTAGACTCTGATCTCCAGAAGGCTCTGGGGAGGCTGGGTCAGTTTTGAGGGGGTGGCTCTCAGAACAAAAGCTTCCCTGGTGGCTCAGAGGTGAAAGCGTCTGCCTGGAATGTGGGAGACCCAGGTTTGATTCCTGGTTGGGGAAGATCCCCTGGAGAAGGAAATGGCAATCCACTCCAGAACTCTTGCCTGGAGAATCCCATGGAGGGAGGAGCCTGGTAGGCTACAGTCCATGGGGTCGCAAAGAGTCGGACACGACTGAGCGACTTCACTTTCTTTCACTTTCTTTCTTTCTCAGAACAAGGAATGTGAGCTTTGGGGAGGCTCTCCCGTCCTTCAGGCCCAGTGTGTGCCTGCTTACCCCTCTGCTCCCTGGCTGTAAGTAAAGCGTCTTTTCAGGGCTGAGCTGGACACCCTGGCAGGGACCTTCCTCTCCTGACACCTCCTTGGTTGAGAGCCAAGTGCCCTGGTTCGGAGCTGGCGGGCCACCAGACCCCCAGTTCTGTTCCCTGTTTCTATGGCTGCTTCCTCTGGCCAGCGAGTCACAGCTGAGTTTCCATCACAAGTATTTATTAAACACCCTATAGAAACATCGCCAGTCTTCTGTTCTACCCTCACCCCTGTGGGTCTTGCTTAGCAAGAAGTCTGGAGGCTGCAACGTGGGTCCTGACAAAAGGACTGCCCTTCCCTTCCTTCATCCGTCCTGTGCAGACGGGGTGTTGGGGAGGGTGTGTCTGAAGTCCCCAAGCTATCAGCTGAGGGTACAGTGATAGGTGGGCAGCTGGCTCCTGGGCACGCCAGCCTCGCGGTGTCACCCTGAGTGCTGGTCTTATCTCTGTTTTACCACAAGTAGGAAGAGGGGTCATCTAGGAAGAGTCAGGAAGGACCATACCTAAGAAGAAGGTCCATAATTGACTACTAACAAGGAATAGCCCCAGAACTGAACAGCTGGGGATTGTAGTTGCAGGGAGACACCGGCATGAGAACTGGGGGGTGTGGCTGAGGGCTTGGTTATTAGGACATGGGGGCGGCGGCGGGTCATTCCTGGGAGGGTTTTGGAGGCCGATTGGGCTCTTGGTTTGGTGTCCTGGGAACGGTGATGATTCTGACCAGCATCTTAAACACCACCTGCAGGGAGGGTGGACCAGGAGGCTGAAGCAGCAGGGGTCACTCCTTTAGCCAGGAGGGGGGACATTTGGTACCCCGCAGCCTAGGTGATGCTTATTCTGTCCGTGCTCAGACCTGCTTAGGGAGGGGTCTGGTTTGTTTTGACCATGCCACACAACGTGTGGGATCTTAATTCCTGGACTAGGGATTGAACTTGGGTCTATGGGAGTGAGAGCTCTGAATCCTAACCACAGGACCCCCGGGGAATTCCCTAGAAGGGGTCTGGTTTTGTCCTGTGTGACCGGGCCAGAAGCTCGTGAAACTAACTCTATGAAATTAGTTGTATGAAATTCTGTTCAGCACAGCAACCCCAAGGCCCACTGTGAGCGCAGGCAGCTCCTGTTGCTGGCCTGCCCTTCTCTTTCACTGCCCAGAAAAACAAAACAAAAATCACAGAACATCTTGGCCTGCATCCTTCTAGTCTCTGTACATATATATATATTTATAGATGGGGTTCATATCACATGTTGTGACCATCTTTCCACATCAACAGACACCTATCCTTATGAATGTACCGTGTCTTGCATGACCCGGCCCCTTGGGTATGGCACTTAAAGGCTGTGATGGACATGTGGGTGGACATTGGGCTGTCATCTGGTGTATTGGGGTTTATCTGGTGTATTGGAATCACTGAAAAAAAAAAGAGGGGCTGGAAAGTGGGGTGAAGTTCCTGGGCAGGAGTGTGCTCCAGATCAGGGGCTTTGGCCTGGTCAGCAGGAAGGACTTCAGCATTCATCCTGGGAGAACCTGGAAGCCGCCCAGGATGGTCCTCTGCTAGAGGGGCATGGGTGGATTGCGGGAGGGGGGCGGGGACTGCTGGGTCTCTGCAGACATCCCCCGTGGAGGGCAGGGGGCGGTGGCTGCACACACATATTCAGTTCTGACTGCCTTCCTCTTTTCTTACTGGGTGGCTGACGTTTTCCCTGTATTTCTCCTTTTGTAAAGAGCCTCCTCATGGTTTGTCTTTCCTCTAGGTCATGTGATATAACCAGTGCCACTTTGTTACACGCTGTAAATATTTCTTCCTGGTTTATTTGCCTCTGGATTTGGTCTGGGCATCTCATTCAGTCTTTACCATTCGTGGTGGAGCGGCTGAATCCTTCTCTGTCACATCCTTCGCCCTGTCCCCTCCTGTGGCCTCTGCAATCTTCAACGCCAGCCAGGCTGCTAGGAAGCGAGGTCTCTGCCTGGGCAGGGCCGGGGTGCTTCCGTCGAGCGTCATGAGGCCGCCACCTCTGGGCAACATGACGACAAGGGCGAATCTCCTTCCTGGCTGCCTGACCTCCGCTTCTGCCGCTTTCGGTCCTCCCCGCCCCCATCACACCTCGTTCAGGAAGCAGCTCTCGGCAGGTCAGCCCTGGTGCTGGGCAGGCAGATGAACCAATGGGCAGGCTTGTCCCTGTCTAGAAACCCCACCTGTTGCTTTTCTTGCTGGATCCCCTGTGGTGATCTTTTTTGTCTCCCAAGAAAACTCTGCGTTTGCTAGGTCCTCTGAAGTCCCGCTTTAAATGTAACCTGTACTGGGGTCTCTGGCTGCTTGCTATAACATGCACTGCAGAGCAGGCGGTTTAAACCACAGACATTCATTTCCTACAGCTCTGGAGGCTGGGAGCCCAAGATCAAGGTGTGGGCAGGGCGGGTTCCCCCGAGGCCACGTGGGAGAGTCTGTCCCAGCCGGTCCCGTCAGTGTGCGGGTGGCCATCTGCTCCCTGCCTCTTCACATTCGTCTTCTCCTCTGTCTGTCCCTGGGTCCAAGTTTCCCCTTTTTGCGAGGACACCATTCCTACTGGAGTGAGGCCCACCCTACATGCCTACTTTAACTGGATGACCTCTGCAATGACCCTCTCTCCAAATAAGGTCCATTCTGAGGTATTGGGGGTCAGGGTTTCAGCATAACGATTGGGGGGATGGGAGGGTTCACGAGTCAACCCATAATATAACCTAAAGAAATGAGTGGCGATAGAAACAAATGTCAGTAACGTGGTTGGTTACCAGTGGGCCTTCTGGGATGTTGCAGACAACCTGGGCAGCTCTGACTGTATCTTGGATCATTCAGGAACCCCTGCTGGGGGCCCTGGGTTCAGTGTTTGGGCAGAGAGTGGGGTGGCATGTAAACAGGGCACAAAGTTCAGGTGGAAGAACTGAGCTCTCTGACCACGGGCATCACTGTAGCAGGCAGGGTGGAGGACCCCTCGCGGTCCCCAAACCCTGGTGTGGAGGGACCATGTCTGGACAGGGAAGGTAAGATGAAGAAGGTGCTCCTCCCAGCCTTCCCCGTGGATTTCTGGCCGAGTCTAGAAACAGTTTTGTTTGTGACAATGGGGGTCGGGTGGGGGGCACTGGCCGACAGGTCCTTGCAGGCTGGGGGGTGCATTTCTGTGACCTGTGACAAGTCCTTTAGAGAAAAGGAGGGGCCTCACCTGGAGCCAGGCTGGAGCCTAGGGGTGGGAGGTGCCATTTCCATAGTGCAGGCTTGGCAGACCCTACAAACCCTGCAGAGGCCAGTCAGGTCTGGCTTTGGTGAATCCCGCTGGAACTGGTTTGGGTTCTCTAAGCCCTGTCCTTGGAGAAGGAAATGGCAACCCTCTCCAATGTTCTTGCCTGGAGAATCCTAGGGACGGCGGGGCCTGGTGGGCTGCCGTCTCTGGGGTTGCACAGAGTCAGACACGACTGAAGCTGCTTAGCAGCAAGTCCTGTCCTGGTCCTCGTCTGGGTGAGCCCTCGGGTCTTGTAACTACGCACCTCCGTGAGTAGCTTGGAGAGAGACCCTCTGCCCAAACGCTGAAACTCCCCACTTCACTCAGCCCACAGACCAGATAGATGACTGACCAGTGAAAGGTCACCAAAGGATTCGTTTAAGTAGTGGCCCCTTGGGCCACTTGAAATGAAATTTGATTTACCAAGTAAGGACTTTCCACAGGTGGTGTGTTGAGCCATCCTGCTCTGTAAGTGGCCAGTGGAACTCCTGGCCCTTCTCCAGGCATCACATGGCACATTATGTTTAAAAGAAGAAAAAAATAAAAGCAAACACACAGAGCCTGCCTCTCAGCCAAATAGCATATGTAATAAATTATTTGCGTGTCCTTAATCCTTAAACATCACCAGGGGCCTTCCTTGCCTTTTCCTGGGCTCAGGAACGTGAAGTCATTGCCAGGGTCACAGCTAATGGGTCCAGCGGAGAACCTGGTTCAGGCCTAAGGGAGTGGATCCGAGCTTTGGTCCACTGCAGTGGCAGACCGCCTCTCCACCCGGGTTGCATCTCCCTGGTGGCAGGTCCAGGCGCCTAGCCTGGAGCGCGGCCTGGCTCTGCTGTAGAAAGTTGGTGTGATGGGGGAGCGAGTCGGGAAGCTGTGGGCGAGTTGGGCAGGCCATCGCACCAACTTTCCACAGCAGAGCCAGGCCGCGCTCCAGCTCCACGTGGATGCGGGTAGCTGTAGCTCCTGGGCCTGGCAGTGTGTCTGCAGCTCCCGGAAGCTATTGCCCGGGGTGGAAGCTCACTCCCCCTTTGCCTCTCACCCTTTCCTCCAGTTCCCTGACATTGTGGAGTTCTGCGAGAACATGGCCAACTCGGGGAAGACCGTCATCGTGGCTGCGCTGGATGGGACCTTTCAGAGGAAGGTGAAGTGTCTGGTCCAGGTGTTGTGGTGGGACCGGGGATGGAGGGTCCCGGGCAGCGCACAGAAGTGGATAGCCCAGCGCGCCCTTTATGCCCACACCATGCCTAAGCCCAGGCGCTCCGGCCAGCCAGTCTCAGCTCCCTGGGGTGCCCCTGACTCCACCTGCCTGGGGCAGGTGCTCTGGGGAAAGGCTTCGTTCCCCGGCTTCAGGGGCGTGAGTCAGGGTCTCCAGGAAAAGCCCACCCGGCGGAATGAGTGTGCACTCGTCTTTCTGTGGATTGTACAGGCTTTTGGGACCATCCTGAACCTGGTGCCCCTGGCAGAGAGTGTGGTCAAGCTGACGGCGGTGTGCATGGAGTGCTTCCGAGAGGCCGCCTACACCAAGAGGCTGGGCGTGGAGAAGGAGGTAGCTGCCCCCTGCCTTCTCCAAGGGATGGGCGGGTAGGGGGCAGGGAGGGGCGCCTACATCTAGAGGCTGGGTGTGGAGAAGGAAGGGCGTAGCCGCCCCTGCCTTCTCCCAGGGCCGAGGGCTGGGGCGCTGCGCCCCCGCCCCGCTCAGTCCAGGCGCTTCCTGCCGCACGCCAGGTCGAGGTCATCGGAGGAGCAGACAAGTACCACTCAGTGTGCCGTCTGTGCTACTTCAAGAAGCCCTCGGTTCAGCCCGCCGTGCTGGACAGCGAAGAAAATAAGGAAAACTGCCCGATGACGCTGGGAAAGCCTGCGGAGGCCGCGGGAGTCCGGAAGCTGTTTGCCACTCATCAGATCCGGCAGTGCAGCCAGGCCAACTGAGGCACTGGGCCCTCCCTGGAGCGGGCGCCGCCGGCCACCTGCTCCCCCCACTCGCCCCCTGTCGCCCCCTGGCGGATGCCCGGCCTTCTGGAAGGAGGAGGAAGTGGCGGGGGGCGGGGTTGCGGTGGGTGGAGGTTTCACCGCCAGCAGTCGGCCTGCTGCTGCGCCCTTTCCCAGGCCGAGGAGGCGGCTGGTGGTCTGCACTGCACACTTCCCTCCTTGCCTGCCCACCAGCTTTTCTCAGTTCCCATCCCGGCTGCGGGGCTATCGCAGTCTCCCCGAGCCGGAGCTGGGCGCCCTACGGGGCGGGGTCTGGCCGCTGCAGCCATCCCTCTTGGGGTGAGGCCAAGCCGCAAGCTGCTGTGACATCAGCGTCGCAGGCTTCTTCCCCGTTTGTGGCATTTGCTGTTGAGTTTCTGTTCTTACTGGGAAGTCCGTACCCCAGCACCTCTGGCCTCCTCCCACGCAAAGACTTGGTCCCTCTGCCTGGTTTCCCGGCTGCCCCTGGGGATGGCTGGACTTGTTCTTATTTCCTTTGGGGCTGAAAGCCCTTCCTGATCTGGCGAGCATTTTCTCCGGAATTAACAGCTTCTTCCACGTGGGTGACACTCACCCTGCTCTGGGGCTCAGCTCCCACGGGCTTGTCTTCTAAGGAGGTGGGGGCTGTTTATGTGGAACTGATAACTAATATTAAAATCTATTGGTTGGTAAAGCATATTTCTCTTTTAACTGTCTGGGATTCCCCGGGTCTCACTATAGACACCTCTGACATGATTCAGGTATGGGGATTTCCTTTCAAATCTTTTTCTAGTACTCCTGACCCCTTAACCACAAATCTTTTTAACTGAGAGATGAGCATCAAGTGTTCTAAGAGGCATGTTTGTCTGCTCTTCTGCCTGGGAGGGTTTCAGGTCAAGATGAGTGGATGTAGGAGCCTGGGGCTTGGTTGGAAAGATGAAGCCTTGGTCTGTGCTGCCAGCTGGGGCTGTGAGGTCAGGTTTTATTTTGTGAAACAGACACTTGACAGTTCAGGAGCCAGGAAGACCAGCTCTGCCGTGCCTTGGGATACGGGGTGTGGGCAGCTTATGGGAAGGTGAGGGTGCTCCAGAGTGGGGTGGGCCTGGGCTGTGGGTGTGTCCCATGCAGATGGGGTCCCAGTTCCCCACCCTTACCCCAGCTTCTCCCTCCCACTGGCTCGTGGCTGGTCCCAGGTTACAGAAGTGCAGTACCACGGTCAGACCATAATCCCTAAACCCTGTTAGTTTTTATTTGGGATTTTGAAACTATTGGGGTCCACTTTTGACAGCTCCCTCTCACTGCTCAAAAGGGGAAGTCCAGAGTTGCCTCAGGGGCCCTGGCCTCCTGCCTGAGAGGAGCTCATTCCCTGGCATGGGCTGAGCAGTTAGGTTGGCTCCCCAAGGGTCTGAGATGAGCTGCAGGGGTTCTGAGCCCTGTCTACAGGAAGCAGAGGACCCTTGCCCCTCCAGGGGCACGCCAGGACCCTGGCAAGGCGGCCCAGAAAAGCCGTGTTGTTTACAAGCTGAGCACGGTTGCTATTTTAAGATGCTGATGGAGGGCAGTGTGAGGCATGAGACCCCAGGTGGGGTGGGGGTGGGGAGTGTTGCTGGGCAGTGGAAGGGCAGGCTGCCACAACTTGGGTTCCATAAGGCCTCAGCTGCAGCTTGCACCCTGCACCTCGGCGGAACTGGGAGAGGCCCCACGAATGACAATGGAGATTATGAATGAGAAAACCATTTATTCCATCTCCAGAATTAGTCTACAGAATCCAAGGGTGCTGTGCTTCCTTCCCCCATGGCTTTGTAATATACATTCAGAGCAGCCTGGGGGCTGTGGGTGTGTCCCACACCTCCTGACAGACCTGGGATATTTACATAAAGCTGGGTGTAGTCAGGCAAAGCCCCTCCCTGTGGCCACAGGGTGGGATCAGAGACAGGGTCCCCCAGGGGTGGGCACCAGCCCTGCCCCTCGGCTGCCAGGAAGGTGACCCAGAGGCACTGGCACAGAGTGTGACCACAAGTCCAAGCGAGCAGACACTTCAGCAGTGAGCATGGCCAGCCGCCCACAGAGCAGGCAGGGGGCTGGGGCGTAACAAACCTGAGTGAGGAGGGAAGGAGCGCCGGCCCAGTGCCCAGGAGCGAGAAGGCCCCGCAGCCTCGTCTTTGGCACAGAACCCCAAATGGCTGCAGCCACCAGCTCCTGGACGTGGGCCCTGCTCCCGGGCTGGGGAGGAGCTAAGGCACTCGTCAGAAGAGCACGTAGGGCGCCTGGAGCTATTCCCGGTGGGGATGCTGGTCATTAAAAGCAACAAAACGTGTCTAGCTAAAAACCCTTTCCTAAAAAATGCCCTCGAGGAGTGGTGGGTGAAGCCCTTGGGGCACAGGCACTTCAGGGCTCTCTCTCCAGGCCCTGTGTCAGTTCGGACAGGCGCCAGGTGCATCGAGAGGGGCCAGCGGCTTTAGGAGCCAAGCCTTGGGGGAGGAGCAAGAGAGGAGGGGAGGCCCCCAGGCACCCTCCTCCCTCCCCATACTGTCCTGGCTGCAGCTCAGTACACAGCGGGTGGCTGGTAGCCCTCGGTGCTCTCGGCGTTCTGGGTGAAGGGCGGCTGCTGGTAGGTGTCCGCAGGCACGCCTGGGTAGGAGGCGTAGGCCGTGTTTGGGTCCGGAGTGGGGTCCACGTAGCTCTGGATGAATTCGTTCACTCCAGCCTTGTAGCGCTGGTGGGCCAGGAAGGCCAGCACGNTTCTGGGTGAAGGGCGGCTGCTGGTAGGTGTCCGCAGGCACGCCTGGGTAGGAGGCGTAGGCCGTGTTTGGGTCCGGAGTGGGGTCCACGTAGCTCTGGATGAATTCGTTCACTCCAGCCTTGTAGCGCTGGTGGGCCAGGAAGGCCAGCACGACCTGCAGGGAGCCCCGAGATTTGGATTCCTCAGCCCTGCACCACCCTTCACCAGACACCAGGACCCTGGGTCCACTTACCCAGGAGAAGATGGAGAAGAAGCTGAAGGTGATGGCCGCCCGGGCCGAGTCGGCTCCTATACGCACATCGTTCACCTTGGTGGCCGCCCACTGATTGGTGAGGAAGCAGAAGCCAACGAACCACAGGAAGGTCCAGAGAGCTGGGGCGAAGGCCGGGAGGGGAGGGTTAGCCCCACAGAGCGGCAGGAGGACAGGGGCCCCCTGGGAGCAAGAAGCCTCCAGGGCTGTAGAGGCGCTGATTCAGAAGCTGGGGTGGGGACAGGACGCCATCTCTGGGGCTCTGCTCCAAGCCCCACTCAGCTCCAGGGGGTTTCAGCAGACGGTGAGGAATCTTTGCGTGCCAGCCTGACCATGGGCAAGGTCAGGAGACCCGGGGCTGCTCCCACCCCTCCCCAGCCTGCAGTCACAGGCCCCTAGAGCTTCTGGGAACACTGCTGCTCCCGTTCACCCCAAGATCAAGTGGAGGTGCAGCCAGCTGGCCAATACCTGAGAAGATCAGGTCACCAATGACCAGGTACTTGCGGTCAGTGGCATTGCTGATCTGGGGGAAGTAGGCGTCGACCACTAAGAAGGCGGCCGAGGCCAGGAAGGCCAGCACCCCGATGGCGCTGCCGTAGCGGCATGCGTCCTCGTTGCGGTTGAACACGCAGTACTGCTGNGACCAGGTACTTGCGGTCAGTGGCATTGCTGATCTGGGGGAAGTAGGCGTCGACCACTAAGAAGGCGGCCGAGGCCAGGAAGGCCAGCACCCCGATGGCGCTGCCGTAGCGGCATGCGTCCTCGTTGCGGTTGAACACGCAGTACTGCTGCTGGGAATCGTGGGTGTTGCTGTAGCCCTCGCCGAAGATGCATGAGAACACGATCAAGGCGAAGACCTGAGGGGCAGGCAGGGGAAGGGCTGAGTGACTGCGACCCTCGTGGGCCACACCCCCAGGCAGCACATGGAGTGGGACCCTGATGGGAGGGGACACTGGCCTCCCCGCTCCTGCTGTTCCCCTGCTGGAGGTCGGTGACCCAGCCCTTCCTGAACTTGGGGAGCGAGTCCGCCCCCGACTCCCTTCTCCAGACATCCGGGGCGTGGATTCCTGGGGATTCCTGGACTGAGGACGGTGGGGAGTGCAGGGGGATCTCCTGGGAGGGGACTGCCCGCCCCGCTGTCTGCCTGGGGGATGGCTCTGCCTGACCACTCCCACTTGTAGTGACTTTTAAGCAGGATGGCTCACAAAGTCAGAGTAACCCAAGCTTGGAGTCTCACCCCTATCACCACCTGCCTGAGTCACCTCTCCAGCGCCCAGCCTCTGCCTGAACACCCAGTGATGGAGCACTCCTCCCACTTCAGGAAAACCATGCCTCTGAACCAAAACCGTGTCCCCAGACTGCCACCTCCCACAGCCCCCTCCGACTCTTCCCTGCTCCACGCTGCGCTCCCCAGTCGGACCAGTTTTCCTCCTACAAAGAATTCTGGGCTCTTTGGCATCCTGGCCCCTGGCCTCCCAGGGAATCCTTGTTGGCTTCTGCCCATAGCTGGTCCTACCCACACAGGGCACCTCAGGCGGGTCTGCCCAGCAGGCCTGTGGACATAGCTCTGTACTCAGACCCTGGAGGTACTGGGGTAGGGGGTCAAAAGGGTGCAGCACCCACAACTCTGGGAGGGGCTCCAGGCCCTTGGGAATGGCCTCACATCACCTGTCTCCACCCCAAACTGAAAGGCTACCACCCAACCCCGCCGCATGTGAGTCTGGACATCTGGCTCCCTCTGGGACTAGCCCAGACCTCTCCCCGGCCTGCCCTGCCTGTCTGCACAAGGCCCTCTCAATAGGCTCCGGAGCTGGCAGTCACAAGCCCCACCCCCAGCTGGAGATGAAGCCGGAACTCTGGATGCTGGGAGCAGTGTGCCAGCCTGACTCCTGGCACTGCCATCCCGAAACATGGGCATCTGCTCCTGGGGTCGGACCCCACAGGTCAGACAGAGTGCAGATGAGGGTGTCACCAGGGCAGCTCGCAGGGCTCCAGCCCCAGGCAGGTGCAGGTGGCTGCCTGAGGCCCAGCCCTCTGCCTGCGGGCTCCCTAACACCTTGTCCAGCTTTGAACTCTGCTTGTCCAAGAGCAGGGACCTCCCTCCCACCCCCTGCCCCAGTAACCTGGTGCTGGAGCGGCTCACCCAACCCAGGGGGAGGGGCACAGGCTAGGGTCACTTGACCTTGGCTGGGGAAGCAGACCCATGGGCTGCTTTTGAGTGGAAGACAGGCTCTGTTTCTGGGCGGCCTGGCCTTCCCCCGCAACCCCCTGCACCCCACGTGGCTTCGGAAAGCCCCCCTCCGGATAAATTCCCCCAGGCTGGGAGTCGCGGCACGCTGGCCACCTGTCCTGGAACCGCCTCAAACTCCTCCCACTGCCAGCAGGGCGATGGGCCTGCTCCCGGCGGCGCCTCCCGGCCCACCCGGTGCCCGGGCCGGGAGGTGGGGGTGGCAGGGCCCGGGGTGGGAGGCGGCGGGGATCGGAGTAGGGGGGCCGGCGGGGCCCCGGGGTGCGGGTGGTGGTGAGCGGCTGCAGGGTCCCAGGCCCCGCTCGCCCGCCCCGCACGCGCCGTTCCCACCCCCGGGCCTCGGCCGCTGCCACCTGTCGCGCTCTCAGGCGCGCGGAGGCCCCCTCGCCCTCGCCGCCCCCGGCCTGGCGACGAAGTAGGGTCCCCGCGGCCCCGCACCCCGGCTCACCAAGCACAAGGCGCGCACCACCACCTGCGGCTGCGTCACGAAGCGTCGCAGGTCAAAGGAGCCGCCCGCCCCGGGCGCGCCGTACGCCCCGCTCTCCATGTTGCCGTCGCCGCCGCCGCCGCCGCCACCACCGCCACCACCGCCGCCGCGGACCGCCGAGGAGCCAGGCGGTCTCCCCGCCCCCGACTCGACTCCTCCCCGGGGGGCGTGGCCAGAGCCGCCCCAGGGACCGAGGGCAAAGTGCTGCCCAACGCGAGCGGCGGTGCCGAGGCGGCCGCGGGGCCCCGACCTGGCCTGCGCTGCCAGCGACCGAAATGAGCGGCCGCGGGCTCATTGTCCAGCCCATGTCTCGGCCGGGGTCTCGTCCCTCTGCGATGCTGGCCCGCAGAGCTGCTGGAAAGGGTTCAGAGAGTCCCTGGGAAGAGAGGGTCGCCAGGAGGGCTGGCCCCTCTGCTCCAGCCACTCTTTGCCCTTGCATCCCCGCCTCCTCCTTCAGGAATCTCCGCTAGACGCCCGTCTGGGTCCCACCTGTCCACGACCCAGGCTCCTATGCACCCCCTTTCTTCTCCCCTGTTCTACCCCGGCCCCGGGGCCACAGCCTGGACCCCTCCCCGCCTGGCCTGTCACTCTTTCCTCCTCTCTGGAGCTAAGCCTGCGAGGGGGTCGAGACGACATTTCAGTTCAGTTGCTTAGTCGTGTCCGACTTTTTGCGACCCCATGAACCGCAGCACACCAGCCTCCCTATCCATCACCAACTCCCGGAGTTTACTCAAACTCATGTCCATTGAGTCAGTGATGCCATCCAACCATTTCATCCTCTGTTGTCCCCTTCTCCTCTTGCCTTCAATCTTTCCCAGCATCAGGGTCTTTTCAAACGAGTCAGTTTTTTGCATCACGTGGCCAAAGTACTGGCGTTTCAGTTTCAACATCAGTCCTTCCAATGAATATTCAGGACTGATTTCCTTTAGGATGGACTGGTTGGATCTCCTGGCAGTCCAAAAGACTCTCAAGAGTCTTCTCCAACACCACGGCCCCTCCCAATCTTCCCGGACCCAGCCCAGCCCGGAGGCTTTGTAGGGGAGGCTTTGTGTGGGCCTACTTCCAGGTTCCAAGCTGGTGTGCCGACAGAAAGGAAGTTCCCAGGGTGACAGGCAGGGGGCAGAGTTTAATCCAGTTCTTTCCGGAAATGGCTCAGAGCCTCCAAACTGGAATGACTGTCTGATGAGTGGGTGGGAGAGTGAGGGTTGAGTTTGGGGGTTGGGAGCTAGTTTTCCAGGGGCCTCAGGTTAACTCGGCAGGGAGGAGTTCCAGCCATCCTGGTTGCAAGGTAAGGCTTAATGAGGGGGTGCTGGCCAGGTGGGGCCTGGAGTCTTCCAGGTGAGCTGGACAGACAGAGGTGGGAGGTGGGGCCAGACGCCATCAGGAGATGGGGCGCCACTCCAGGGAGGATGGGGTGGGGAGGCAGTGGCCCTGAGTGTGTTGGTGTCTCTGGGCCTTCACATTCCACACCACCCTCTTCCCAGACCTGGATGGAGGGTGACAAGCAGCTGAGGCAGGGGCTCACGGAGCCCCCTCCTCCTAGAACCTCCCTTCCCCCGCCACTGCCCCCATCCCATCCTAAAACCCTCAAACCAGCCTCATGTATGTTTGATGAGGAACCCCAGGGCTGCAAGATCCAGGCTGGTGGGCTTTTCCATCATTATTTTCTTCATTTCATTTCTTCAAATGGAGGGTCCTTCCACAGGGAGCAAGGCCCAGGGCTCTCTCTTCTGGGGGCTGTACCCAGCCCACACCTTCTAGTCCCAGCCTTGATGACAAAGGGGCTGCACCTCCAGGTGAGGCTAGCACACCTCCCAGCCATCCCCTTCCCAAGGCCTCCAGAGATTTTACTGGTGCCAAGTGCATCGGTGCCCTGGGCAGGAGGCTTAGTCACACACTAAATAAAGGAGGACACTGAATCACCTGGAAAGTAAGCACTGGCCCCTGGTCTCTACACTCCACATTATAAAAGGGGAAACAGGCTCAGAGAGCCGACATGGCCCACCCATGAGCCTGGCGTCTGGAAAGCACAGATTTGGGAAGGGGAGACCTGGAGGTAAGACAAGGAGAGTTTCAAGGACAGATTTCTGGAGCAAACCTACTGAAGAGGCTGACCGGGTATTACCAAATCGGTCAACCAGGTCCACCCAAGGGGTCCTAGCCTGGGCTGAGACCCCCCCCGCCCCGCCCCGATCTCAGCCNGACCTGGAGGTAAGACAAGGAGAGTTTCAAGGACAGATTTCTGGAGCAAACCTACTGAAGAGGCTGACCGGGTATTACCAAATCGGTCAACCAGGTCCACCCGGGGGGTCCTAGCCTGGGCTGAGACCCCCCCCCGCCCCGCCCCGATCTCAGCCAGGGAGCTTCTTTTTCTGATTGGGTTTGCACAGACACGAACAAAACCAGTGCTGTGACTGGAACAGCACCAGCTTTATTCAGTGGCCAAAGACTGAAGAAGTGGGAACGTGGCTTGTAAATCAGTTCAAGCCAATTCACATGGAAACACTAAATATATAGGAGGGTCGGAGTAAAAGGGAGGGTTTGCAAAGAGCAAGAGGAATATTTTATCCAAGAACAGGGGTGTGGTTTGGACCTGAAACTGGTGCAGCTCTCCTTTTCAGTCCTCGTAGGGGCTTTTCCAGTGATTGTCACGGCGATTGTCAACCATCCTAGCACTGCTGGGTGTGTCTTCTAGGTAATGTATAGAGCATATAATAAGCTCTAGATCTATTGGAAGTCTAATCCTCAAAACCCATCGTGGGTCTTGTTGGTGTTATTTCAGGTCTTGTTGGTGTTAACTGGTTCTTTTTTTTTTTTTTTGCGATTGTCAACCATCCTAGCACTGCTGGGTGTGTCTTCTAGGTAATGTATAGAGCATATAATAAGCTCTAGATCTATTGGAAGTCTAATCCTCAAAACCCATCGTGGGTCTTGTTGGTGTTATTTCAGGTCTTGTTGGTGTTAACTGGTTCTTTTTTTTTTTTTTCTTTGCCGCTTCCTCCTGAAACTTAGATAAGAGTAGTTGGTTGCTGTTCGAGGGAGGGGCAAGGGTGTGATTCTGGCTTGCTAACACAGGAGTTGGGAGGAGGACCAGGAGACAGCAGTGTCTTAGGAACCACTGGAGGCGACAAGCTTAGGAGGCACAGGTGACCACTGCCAAAGGCCAGGCAGGTGGAGCACACAGGCTGGCAGCGCCTGGGACTGGACAGCACAAAGGTCATTTACATGGGTTTTCTTACAACAGGAGGTCCTGGTAAGAAATGCCGGACTAACAAGTTACCGCCAGCCCAAAGAATTCAGGAAAGGTCAAAAGGAGAAAGGAGATGATTGTCCCTATGTCCTACCAACCTCCCAGCATCCTTCTCGCTGGCATCCGTCTTGGCTGAGTGACCCACACGCCACCAGGAAGGACCCTGAGTCAGAGGGATTAGCCAGACACAACCCAGAAACTAACCCCATCACTATAAAACCTGAGACTGCAAGCCCAGTGGCAGAGCAGTCCTCCTGGGTTCCCTCGCCCTGCTGCCCTCTTCCCGGGCACCCCTTCCCAACAGAGTCTCTTGCTTTGTCAGCACGTGTGTCTCCTTGGACAGTTTATTTCCAAGTGTTAGATAAGAGCCCACCCTTGGGCCCAGGAGGGGGTCCCCCTTCCGGCAACAACTTTACAAGTCAGTGAAGTCATGGCCTTGGAGAGAGGGCCCCAGGAAATCCAGCCCCTGTCTCCAGTCAGCAGCTGGAAAGACGGACAGGGTTCCCATGGAGGGTAGAAGTCCCGGGCCCACCTTGGTCCCGGGTCGCCTCATTCTCCTCAGATGGTTGGCAGCACAGGAGAGGGCCCCTACCAGAGGCAGCAGACCCCACTGCAAAGTGGCTAGAGCATGATCAAGGTCAGATAAAGCCTCCAATGCGCTTCATGGGCACCTGACACACACTCAGCCCTTAGTAAGCTTTCGCAAGTCACACCTAAGCAATATGGCCCTTTCCTTGCCTGGACGGTGTTATGTGTGCCCAACGCACATTGAGGCCAGACAAACCAAAATGTCGGAGTTTGGAGCAAAGAAAGGTTTATTGCCGGGCCATGCAAGAAGAAGGGGAGCCCATGGTCATTTCTTCCATGTGATGGTGGTTTTAGCATCTGAGAAATTTCTGTGTCTGAGATGTTGGTTCTGTGGGTAACTTACGTGGGTTTCCTATGTCTGTTATGTGGGTACTTCAGAGAGGAGCTACAGCAGAGTAGAGATGGGAGAGGGGTCTGTCCTAGGAAGGCCCCAGAGGGTCCTGCCCAATCACAGCAGCAGCCCTGCCCTGCCAACCCCCACCAGCTCTGCCCAGCCAGGGCCCCCATGGGTCCCCTCAGGCCAGCAGCAGTGCACTCCTCCCCCTCATCCAACACCCGTTTCCTACCTGCTGTGCTTGGTCCAGATCAGTGCCCAGGAAAAGGCTATGATGGGGATGAGGGTGCCAACCAGCACGAGGATGGGTCCCTGCTCCAGCTCTCCTGTGAGGGAGGCGGGGGCAGCCGGGCTGGCCTGTGTTAGGCCAGGCCAGGGTAGGCATGAGTGGCCACATCAGGGCACCCTTCCCTGCTCTCGGCACCTCCCACTGACCTACGAGAAGTGGCAGCTGCCCTTCTAGAAACCAAGCGGCCCTCTTACCTGGGAGTACCAGTGTGAAGGGACTGTGTTGGACATCGATGTCATTTTCAGCCTGGCACCAGAACTAGTCCGACGTCTGCTTTGGTGGGAAGGAGAAGTTGGCAGACTCCCCCCGGGTTCAGAGTCTGCAGCATGTGGGTGAGCCCGTCCCCCCTGACCAGTCTGTAGGTGGGCTGCCCGAGGATGCCCGCAGAACACCTCTACCCTGAGGCCTGGTCCGCTGTCCAGCAGGGTGCAGTCAGCCTGCAGGTGGGGCACCAGCTCTGGCAAGGTGGGAGAGGGCAAGAGCACAGGTGGGGTTGGGAGACTTTAACACCCTCTCCCCAGCAAGTTGCCTCATCACATAATGCCTAATGAGCCTAGAAGGTGGCTCAGTGGTAAAGAATCCGCCTGCCAAGCACGAGATGGGGGTTTAATCCCTGGGTCAGAGAAATTCCCTGGAGAAGGAAATGGCAATGCCAGGTGAAGGAAATTCCACTCCAGTATTCTTGCCGGGAAGATCCCATGGACAGAGGAGCCTGGCGGGCTACAGTCCCCGGGGTTGCAAAGACACAACTTGGTGACTGAACAGCAACAGTGAGCCTAGAGGCCGGACTGATTACTATCTCTTCCAGGCAGCAGCCTGGATCACTCCCTCCATCTCGTGTCTGAGCTTCTACCCTGCTTTCAGTGTATACCATACAACTTCGTATTTGCTTTTCTTCTCGTGTAGTATATTCTGCGTTGCCAGATTTAGCAACTAAAAATGCAGGACACTCAGTTAATTTTGAATTTCAGGTTAACAATGAGTAAAATTTAGGAGGTCTCTTCAAGATGACTTCTGGGAAGTGAGACAGTCCAAAGAGGAAGAAGGAAACCAATGTTTATCAAGAAAATGCTGCTTTGGCAATTCCTCAAAAAAATTAAAGAATTACCTTGAAGTGAAGTGAAGAAGTGAAAGTCGCTCANGGTTAACAATGAGTAAAATTTAGGAGGTCTCTTCAAGATGACTTCTGGGAAGTGAGACAGTCCAAAGAGGAAGAAGGAAACCAATGTTTATCAAGAAAATGCTGCTTTGGCAATTCCTCAAAAAAATTAAAGAATTACCTTGAAGTGAAGTGAAGAAGTGAAAGTCGCTCAGTCGTATCCGACTCTTTGCGACCCCATGGACTTGCGACCCCAAGCCTGCCAGGCGTCTCTGTCCACGGTGATTCTCCAGGTAAGAATACTGGAGTGGGGGCCATGCCCTTTTCCAATTACCATATGACCCAGCAATTCCACTCCAAGAGATATATCGAAATAATTGAAAATAAGGACGCTAACAGATACTTGATGTTCACAGCAGCACTATTCACGACAGCCAAAAGGTGGGAACAGGCCAGATGTCCACCAATGGATGATGAATAAACAAAATGTGATCCATCTCTAAGGTGAAATAGTATTCAGCCATAAAAAAGGAACGAAGCAGTGATACCTGCTATTAATACACTATGAATGAATCTTAAAAACATTATACTGAGTGAAATAAGTCAGACCCAAGAGGCCGCATAGTGTATGCTTCCATTCATGTGAAATAGCCAGAACTTTAAAAATCCCCAGAGAATTTCCTGGTGGTTTAGTGCTTAAGACTCTGTGCTTCCATTGCAGGGGACATAGATTCTATCCTGGTCAGGGAACTAAGATCCGTGTGCTACACAGTCTGGCAAATAATAATAATTATTATTATTATTTTATAAATAATAAAATAAAAAATCCCCAGAGTCAGAAAGCTGATTAGTGGTTAATAAGGGCCAGGGGAGGGGCAATGAGGAGTGACTGCTTGATGGGTATGGAGTTTCCTTTTGGGAAATGGACTAAATGCTACTGAATTATTACTTTAAAATGGTTAACTTTGTGTCAGGTGAATTTCACCTCAATTTTTTAAAGAAAAAAGAAACTGCTGGAGAAAAAGTCCACCCCTTGGGTTTCGACTCTTTCTGCTCAGAACATTACTACAGAAATGAATTGAAATGAGGACGTGAGTAGGAAACATGGAGAAATCTGGAACGCGGGTGGGGAGGGATTCAACTTCTAGAGTCAACAGTTTTGTCCGCTCTTGCAGGGGCCGGGTGCTCTGCCAGTCCTGCATCTCACCGCCTCCCTGGACTGAGGCAGGGGACCGGACATGTAACTATCTGTTGGCTGAACAAAGCAGTTGCTCTCGGGCTACATGCTGAAGGGTGGCATCTGCTCCTTGCATCTGTGATAAAGTGGTGAACCTTGAGGCGTGTGGTCCCGGTGTTCATTGAGGACACCCTGAAGCTGGGGATTTCCTCCCAGGATGGGGACAAAGGAGGTACAAAGTGGACCAGGCACCTGACAAGCTGGCCCAGCATTCAAGCCTGATCCTTGGCATGGCCTGGAGGCGTCCAGGACCTGTCCACCTTCTGAGATCAGAAATCAGAGGTTTCTTCATCCAGATCTACTCTGGTACCTTCATGGTAAACATCTCTGCCGTACATGTCTTTGCCGCAGGCCCTTCCACTGCGGACATTTTCATTTCATAACGAATTGGCCATAAGGCAATTCTGCCATAAAAGATAAAATAATTGATTGACACTGGGTTTCATTTCTCTGTTGATACAGGACTCCCATGTTTATATTACATAAATCTTAGCCTATGTGACTATACAGTGACAAGTATAGATGTGATGGTCTTAAAGTAACGGATAACAGCTATGTAATATTGACTTGACAGAAAATGCAGTGGTAAAACTGAAAGTGTGAAATGAGAGGATAAAGCCAGATGGCGTATTATACTAGAAAACGATAACATATCAGTTTGCAAATCCTTTGGTGATTTGAAAGCACAGAGTTAAACCCCCATTTCCTGTAGAACTTTGGAACATCTATCAACAGACGTGTGACAGTGTGCCAAGAGTACACAACAGTGGAAAAGTTCTCCCCAGCACAGTGCAAGCTCTGTTACAGACAGCACCCTAGTGTTTGGAAACTGATACCTCTCTTAATGAATGAAAAAATTTTAGTAAACAAGAAAAAGTGTGATGCTGAATGAGGAGATGAATCAACGGATAGTGGAGAGGGGGGGAGGATAAAATATTATGAACGAAAGACTTGGAAGACAAATGCTTAGATACAACCCACAAAATAAAATCAGTTATTTATGCTGCATGGCCATGAATCTGCTGCTGCTGCTAAGTCGCATCATTCATGTCTGACTCTATGCGACACCATAGACGGCAGCCCACTAGGCCCCTCCGTCCCTGGGATTCTCCAGGCAAGCATACTGGAGTGGGTTGCCATTGCCTTCTCCGGGCCATGAATCTGCACACATTTAAAAAAAAATTTTGCTGCCACATGGCACGTGGGATCTTAGTGCCCTAACCAGGGATCAAATCCTTGCTCCTGTATTAGAAGTGCAGAATCTTAACCACTGGGCCACCAGGGAAGTTCTTACATATGTTTTAAATATATTAAAATAGTTTCTATCTCATACCAAAGTCTTCATTTTTTCATTTTTCATGGTTCATTGTGCCCTTTTAAATGTCCTTCTTTTATTTACTTTTTATATTCATGTGGCAAAATTGCCTTCTGGCCAGCTAGTTAATTAGGTATGTGGTGACAATGCCTAACACAAAGATGTTTACTGCGAAAATAACTGGACACCACCACACCTACTCTGGGGACATGGGCTGTGGGGGTGGTGGCCAGGCTCCTGCTCCCAGAGGGTCAACATCTGACTCAAAGGGACAGTCAGAAGGTAGGAGGCAGGTGGATATGATCCAGACCACAAGAGGTGTTATGGTGGAGGGATCCTAAACTCAGAGAGGAGGGACGGAACTAGAGAAACAGGCCACTTGAGGAAAGGCAAGGACTTCAGAAACACAGGGAGAGCAGACGCCCACAGCACCCAGGGAACACTCCTCCTTGGATCCAGGACCAAAACACACTCTAGCCACTCGCAGCAGGCATTCATCCATCCATACAGCCTCTCTGCTTGCGAGTAGCTTCTCTGTTTTGTAGGTAGATCCTAAAGTTGATTTCGATGTAGCAAGCATCTTGGGACTTCCCGGGTAGTCCAGTTGCTAAGACTCTGGGCTCCCAGTGGAGAGGGCCTGGATTCAATCCCTGGTCAGGGAACTAGATCCCACGTGCTGTAACTAAGGCCCAATGCAGGGCTTCCCTGATGGCTCAGACGGTAAAAGAATCTGCCTGTGATGCAGGAGGCCTGGGTTCGATCCCTGGGTTGGGAAGATCCCCTGGAGGAGGGCATGGCAACCCACTCTAGTAATCTTGCCTGGAGAATCCCCATAGACAGAGGAGCCTGGCAGACTACAGTCCATGGGGTCGCAAAGAGTCGGACATGACTGAACACAAAATCCAAGCATCTCTAAGATCTTCCTTTTGACCTGGGCTTGCCCACAGTGAATTATCTGACAGTGATCAGGATTAAACAAAGATGCCTTCTGAGTGGGGGCTTGGGAGAGAGGGCTGAATGATGCATGGTGGGTACCTATCAGACTTTTCAAGGAGAATGTTGAGGGGGTGCTTGGGCAGGGGTAGAGATGGGTGTATGAAATGCAAATATATACTTCATACATCATCTTCATCCTGCTAGGAACATTGGCTCTGGAAGTGCTGTGATCCGAAAACTACTCACGGAGCAGAAAATTGGAAGAAACTAGAATATGATATTCTTCAGAGACATGTTCTAGGGATCCTAAAGTTTCTGACCACTAAGTATATTTCTTTCTCCACCAGTGGTTCTCAACCTGGAGTGATCCTGCCTCCAGGGACATTTTTGTGTCTGGGGACAGTTTTGGTTGTCACCAATGAGGGGCAGGGTGCTCCTGGCATCGAGCTGGGGAGAGGCCAGGGAAGTTGCTAAACCCACTACAATGCACAGGGCAGCCCCTATTAAAAAACTACCCGGCTCCAATGGCAGTAGTGTCAACCCTGGGAAACTGGTCTAGACCACCAGCAACAGGCTCGCTGAACCAGGATTCTCTCCTTGCCCAGGGTTGCTCAGTCATCACAAAATTTTTTTCCCATCTGAGCCTCTTTCTAAACTTCATGAGAACCCTCAATTTTTTCCCATACTTTTTTCCAAACACTCTTTTGTGCAAAGAAAGAGTTAAATAAAGTGCTATCTAGAGTTTACTCTCTGGGGCACCAGTTTACTGACTGCTGCCAACAATTTCATCAGTGTGACTCAGGTCAAAGTGCCAACAGCTCTCTGCCCAAAGATGCTCTTGGGGCCAGAATCTGCCTCCCTGGGGAAATGTGGGACCAGGCTTAAAGGTGATGATATTTTTCGCCCCCTTCGTTGTGAGGAAATTACCTTCACTTGACAAAAGTGGAAAGAAAAGCCGGCCCAGCTTCATTTCCATTTCGGTGGCCATTAATAGAAGCCTGATTTACATAAGTTCAGAGACAGGAGCCACTTTCTTTTTTCGTTTCCTACAGATCAGAGCTTTCGCTATTCTGACAAGGCATGTGTCCTTCCCTTTTGATTATTTAGTTAATGCATCTCGCCCACCCCCACAGATAACGAGTGGCCTATCATTTAATTAAAATTCATCAACTGTGTCTGAACATCTGAATGATAGGATGACACACTCAGAATCTGATCAGGTGACAAGGATACCCTGGGGACTGAGACTGGAAGTTGAGCCTGGCCAGGGCCGGGCAGATCCAGTGGCTCTGCAGAGCCTCCCACTGTTGCTAAAGAAGGACCCTCTCAGGGCTGTGCCCAGGCCAGGGCAGTGGGGCTACTGCCCAGCGAGGCTCAGAGGCCTTGGAGATCGACCCTGCTTGTTTCTGTGATCGCCCAGATGCTTGGAGATTGAAGCCCCAACCCTGGAGGCCCAATTCGTTAGATCTGAGCTGGGGCCCCCGGATCTGATTTTGGATAGGCAGCCTACTGCTGAAAGTTGAACTGAGTCCTCCAAAAAAGATGTATTCAAGCCTTAACCCCAGGTACTTGTGAATGGGACCTTATTTGGAAATGGGGTCCTTATAGATGGACTCCAGTAACCCATGCTGCTTTAGGGTGGGCCCTCATGAGAGAAGGGGCTTCCTTGGTGGCTCAGGTGGTAAAGAGCCATCTGCAGTGCAGGAGACCTGCGTTCGATACCTGGGTGGGGAAGATCCCCTGAAGAAGGGAATGGCAACCCACTCCAGTATTCTTGCCTGGAAAATTCCATGGACTGAGGAGCCTGGCGGGCTACAATCCATGCGGTTACAAAGAGTCAGACATGCCTGAGAACTAACACACACAACAAGAGAACAGACAAAGACACATACTCACAGGTCTTGTAAACACAGAGGCAGAATCTGGCACGATGCTGTCATAAGCCAGGGGATGCCAAGGACTACCACAGCCCCCACGAGCAAGGCTTCAGACTTATGCCTCCAGAACCAGGAGAGAGTCATTTTCTGCATGGTGCTTCCTTAGAGCAGCCCCCTTCCAAGTGATGCTTCTGAATGGTCCAGAGCCTCACCCTGGGGATTTGGAAGTGGAGAGGAGAGGGGAGGGACCAGTCATCAAGACTTCTTTGTGTGCGCTCTGTTGGAATCTGTCCGTCAACCAGATGACTGCCTCTAAACATTGTCTTCTGTTCATAGCAGCCCCACGGAAGACTCCAGGCTCCCAGGTCACCCTCATTTTGCTGGCTCACCCTTTCTGAGGCTCTGAAAGTCCTCCTTTGTGTGCCACCACCCATCTTGAAGGATGGTGGACTCAGTCAGCACCAAATCCTTTAGCTTTCCTCCCACGTCTCACCTTCTGCGCCTACTGGACACCAGCCTCCCCTGCTCTGGGCAGTGCTTGCATGCACCTACAGCCTTCCCCGCTCTGGCTGTGGATGGCGAGGGTGGGCATCCTCTCACTATTCCTGGACCACTCTCCCCGCTCCCTCCCTGAACACCAGCCTTGAACTCTGTATCTTCCTCTGAGTTACAATGACCTAGAAAACGCCCACCCTCCCTTGAAGACTCTTGCAGCTGACTTGCCATGATTCCTGGGGAATTCAAATACACAGAGAGAACCTTTCCAAAATCTTGGCTCTTCCATTCCTTAACATCCAATTTTCAGGGCCAACCTCTTGCTTCCACTGATAGTAATTAGTAATTGTAAGGCTGCCCTTGACTTTGCCAATCTTTCCGTCTCTCAGACCCCAAACCCGGAAGTCATCTTCCACAGCTCCCTCTTTCCCACCCTCTCCCATCCTTCAGCAATGGCTGTTGGCCTGACCATCAGAATACATCTTGACCCCTTGGCCAGGCCTCCTGGCTATCACCCAATCTCTCCTCTGGATCCCAGGACCAGTCTAATGACTCTCTAGGATTCTACCCTTGATCCCCATCCCCTCTCTTCTCAACACAGCAGCTGAAACGACCCTGTGAAGAGTAAATCAGGTCAAGCCTTCTGCTGCACATCCTCCCAAAGCTCTGCCCACAACGCCATGCCCCTACTCAGCAGGATCACTCCACTGCCTCCCCTCCCCTCCCCGCCTCCTGCTTTCTGGGAGATGTGTATTGGAACCCACCACATTCTAGAGCGCTGTAGAATGTGCTTTTGGGGGGAGGGAGCTGCACCTCCAGAGGCCTGTGAGATCGTAATTCCCTGAGCAGGAATCCAGCCTGTCCCCTCTGCAGTGGAAGCGTGGAGTCTTAACCACTGCCAGTGAAGTCCCAAATGTGCTTGCTTTTATTATCATCTGTCCCCCCGGCCCCCCTAGAATGTAAGCTACTTGAGGGCAAGGATCTGTTTTTGTTTTTTAAGGGATCTCTGAATTGTTTCTCCACCTTGTATATCCATCCTGGGGCCTCGAGTAGCACCTGGCACCAAAAGGTGCTCAACCAGTAGTTGTTGAATGACTGAATGAATGATTTGTCAGTTGGTCCCTTAGGAGTTCAGTTAGCAGGGCTTGTGGCCAAGAGTCGGAGCAGAAGTCAGGGGCTGGAGGGGGCTGGCCTGGGTCTACCCAGGTACTTCCCGGAGACCCAGAGGCCGGGGCTGAGAGTTGTTCTCCTTTTCTCAGAAACACCATGATGTGTTTGTTTTTAAAGCGAATGAGGAAATGACAGTTCAGCCTCCGCCTCATTCAAGTGAGACCCGCCCTTCAGTGGAGCAGAGGCGGCTGTGGCCATAGCCCTGCGACAGAAGGGACAGGGCCAGTCGACACTAGAGGAGGGCAGCCCCGCTCAGAGACGTGGAGAGGAGCAGGTGACTGATCACCTTGACCTTAAGGGTCACAGGGACAGAAGGGGGCATAGGAGAGGGCAGGAGAAGGCAGGGGGAGCAGAAAGGTGGAGGGGGAAGGCGGAGGGGCGGAGGCAGTACCAGGAGCATCTTCTCTCCCTGGCTCTGTACCATCAGGCGGCTTTGTGGGGAGTGGGGTGGTGGGGGTGCTGACACCCTCCTGCTGCCTCTGAGAGTCGGGCAGCTTCCCCTTTGCTGGACCTCAGGGCAGGGGTGTGGTGGGGGGAGCCCAGACTTCCTCATTCTCTCACTGCCCTCCTCCTAGGTCAAGGCACCCCAGGGGAATGCCCCCTGCCTGCCCTGGGGTCACCCCCACCCAGAGGGACTCCCGTTATAGATCAGTCACTGGGGTAGAATGATTGGATATACCCCTGGGGGGACGTGCCCTCTGCCCCCCTCCACTGGCAATGCCCCCACAGCCCAAGGGGAAGCCATGCACTTTCCTGGCTCCATGTCACTGTGCTCACCATCCTCTGCTGTCCCTGCCCACCCCCTCTTGCTGAGCCGTCTCTTCTCTGAACCCCCAGGGCCCTGCAGGGCTTGAAGCTGGGGTTCCAGAACTGTCCAGCTGTCTGGCAGCAGATGCCACTCACCAGCACCACCTCTCACCCTGCCAGCCAAGGTCTCTACCACAGGTGGGGGCCTGACTCCAGGGTCTCCAGCTGGGGGTACTCCTCCCCGCAGTGCGCTGGGCAACTCTCCCCTCTCCTGTGACCAGCTGCTGGTGGCTGTAGGAGAGGTGAGCGTGGTCAGGAGGACCCAGGGAGGAGAGTCAGCCAGAGCCCGCCCAGAGAGCCTTGTCCTGAGCTCAGAGGAGGCCGAAGACCTCACAAACATCTTCGCTCACAGAAGCTCTTTGAAGCCCAGAGCATTTTGTCTCATGAACCCATTTTGCAGATGAGTAAAGAGTGGGCCCAGAATGGCAAAGCAGTAATTGGGGTACATAGGCATGCAACAGGGGCTTTCCCGCTGGCTCAGTCAGTAAAGAACCCGCCTGCAATGCAGGAGACCTGGGTTTGATCCCTGGGTCAGGAAGATCCTCCGAAGAAGGAAACGGCTACCCACTCCAGTATTCTGCCTGGAGAATCCCATGGACAGAGGAGCCTGCGGGCTGCGGTCCATGGGGTTGCAAGAGTTAGACACGACTTAGTGACTAAACCAACATGCATGCAATAAGGGGCTGGGCTGCGACTCGAGCCCAAATCCTCCCCTCTGTCTTGTGCTTCCAGAGCTGTCTGGGCCTTTGGGTCCCCCCTGTTCTGTGCTCCCTAGACCCCTGGACTTTGAGCCTGCCGCCTCAAGGCCTTGGCAGCAGCCCCCTTCCACGATGTCCCTGAGCAGCTCGCCTAGGGCAGCCAAAGAGAGCAGCCGCAGGAGCTCCAGGCTTCTGACGGACTGCGCTCTGCCCAGCAAGCAAGAGTTCCCTTGATTGAAGCCCTCTACCTAGAGCCCCTGGGTGCTCCCCGGGTGGGTGCATGCCTGCAGCGGGGAGATAACCTGGAGACCACAGCACCCCGGGGCTGGGCCCAGAACAGCAATGCTTCCCACACCCCCATGGCATTAGGAGGGGCTCAGAACCGATCCAGGCCTCATGGTTGCCACCACTGCTGAGCAGTAGGACCCCGGGGAAGAAGATGCCCACATCCTAACCCTGGAGTATGTTCCGGTAGCTGGTCAGGGGGATGGCCCTTGCTAGCCTGCTGATTTGGGCATGAGGGGATTATCCCAGATATGCGAGGGGGCCTGATATAATCACGCTGTGCGCTTGGTGTGCTCAGCTGTGCCCGCCAGGCTGCTCTGTCCATGGGACTCTCCAGGCAGGAACACTGGAGTGGGTGGCCATTCCCTTCTCCGGGGGATCTTCCCAACCTAGGGATTGAACCTGTGTCTCCTGTGNAGCTGGTCAGGGGGATGGCCCTTGCTAGCCTGCTGATTTGGGCATGAGGGGATTATCCCAGATATGCGAGGGGGCCTGATATAATCACGCTGTGCGCTTGGTGTGCTCAGCTGTGCCCGCCAGGCTGCTCTGTCCATGGGACTCTCCAGGCAGGAACACTGGAGTGGGTGGCCATTCCCTTCTCCGGGGGATCTTCCCAACCTAGGGATTGAACCTGTGTCTCCTGTGTCCCTTGCGTTGGCAGGCAGATTCTTGAGCCACCTGGGAAGCCTGATGGAATCATGAGGGTCCTTTTGAAGGACTGGACCCCTTAGGGCTGGGGGCTCAGGGCAGAGAGGAGAGGAAACCGGGGAGGGACAGCACCCAGCCAATCCTGCAGTGGCACCAGCATTCCCACGGACAGGCACCTCCCCAACCAGGTTTTTCTTTTTATGAATGAAGTGACTTTACTGAAACACTCCGTTATACACTGATGTAGTCGCATGCGCTTTTCTTCTGCTCTCATGGAATGTGGATCTTTGATCCGTACACAGATGCCTTCTTCGAGGACAGTGTCCTGACCCCAGGAAACCATTCTCTTCCCTTGCAGGCTCTTCTCTCATCCAGAACCTCAAAGGTCAGTGATACTCAGCATAGCCCCAGAAGGGGCACCTGACCCAAGAAAGGCCAGCTACCCTTGCCTGGGCCCCTGGGCATGGCTCAGGAGCAGCTGCTGGGGCCCATGAGGTCTGGGCGTGTCAGGAAGCTGGTCTGGCGGATGACCCAGCCCACCTGCCAGCAGCAGGAAGGATGTGGGTGGAGTGGGAGGTTGGGGGTTGGGAACTAGAACCTGGACACAGTGTCTTGGAGCTCCCCTGGGGACTAGCTTTATCCGTCACCTTGGTGGTCCTTGTCCCCAGTGGGCAAGAATCGCCTGCTGGGCAGGGAGAGTCTGGGGCCCCCCAAGATGGAGGCGCTGGGGTTTCCACCTTCCTTCATCTGTACTGGGCTCTTATACCTGGAGACACCCAGGCTTCACCTACTGCAATAACCCCATGACCTCTCCCTGCCCACGTGTGTCTTTTCTGCTACTGGTGGAGAGGCTCAAAGTCGTTACCTGCCCCCTGACTCTCCAAGCCCAGCCCCGGGCATACTGGTTCCATCTTCACTGACGGTCTTCGTGGGCCCCACAGCCCAGCGTAGAGGCCTCAGATCGCCATTCCGTGCAGTCCAGCCCCGTCTGGCCCATCCCCACACCGTGGCTCAGCCTGCTCCTCTGCCTCATCTCCCATCTGAGTCCTCTCTCCTCTAAGGCCCCCAGGTCTACAAAACCCTCCTGCTGGCTCCCTGCTGAGCCCCAGGTTGCCTTGCAGGGCGGGCACAGTCATAGGGCCACTTCCTGTCTTTCCCACTTCCTTTAGGCCAATGACCATGTTGTAATAGGACCTCAATTGCTCTTCCAGGAAGGGCAGGACACCCAATAGGACGCTATACAAGTAACTACACGGAGTGCTGGGCAGGGAGAGTCTGGGGCCCCCCAAGATGGAGGCGCTGGGGTTTCCACCTTCCTTCATCTGTACCGGGCTCTTGTACCTGGAGACACCCAGGCTTCACCTACTGCAATAACCCCATGGCCTCTCCCTGCCCACGTGTGTCTTCTTTGCTACTGGTGGAGAGGCTCAAAGTCGTTACCTGCCCCCTGACTCTCCAAGCCCAGCCCCGGGCGTACTGGTTCCATCTTCACTGACGGTCCTCGTGGGCCCCACAGCCCAGCGTAGAGGCCTCAGATCGCCATTCCGTGCAGCCAAGCCCCGTCTGGCCCATCCCCACACCGTGGCTCAGCCTGCTCCTCGGCCTCATTTCCCATCTGAGTCCTCTCTCCTCTAAGGCCCCCAGGTCTACAAAACCCTTCTGCTGGCTCCCTGCTGAGCCCCAGGTTGCCTTGCAGGGGGGCACAGTCATAGGGCCACTTCCTGTCTTTCCCACTTCCTTTAGGCCAATGACCATGTTGTAACAGGACCTCAATTGCTCTTCCAGGAAGGGCAGGACACCCAATAGGACGCTATACAAGTAACTACACGGAGGAGAGTTACGTCATCCCCAGGTTTTGGCTGAGCAAACTGAGGGGCAGGGTTCGAGTTCCTCCAAGTCCCAAAGCTCATCCCCCTCGCATCCGGCGATGCACTTGGGTAGTTCTCTGAAGGCACATGAAGGTGATCAGGACTGTGAGGATTCAAGGTAACCTTGACATTCTCCCACTTAGTGCCCATCAGCATCACCTCCCCACTGCCCAGGACTCCTTAAACCACAGGGCTGGGCTCCACTCCATTCGAGAAGGTGGGGTAGTGCCTGGGAGTAGGCTTTTCTGACAAGTTCCCAGGTGCTGCTGGTTGGGGACCACACGTTGACCCTAAGCTGCTAGTTAACGAGGTGTCTCACAGTGTGTGTCACTTTCTTTGCGGCCAGGCTGGTCGCCCTCTCCAAACTGAGCACACAGCTCCCTGTGTCTCCCGCAGTCTCATCACCAGCCCCAGAACAGGGCCCTGCACTTGCTGACAGATGGATGGGGCATGTGACACTGGGCGAGCGAGAGAGACAGCGACAGAAGGAGCTGTAACGCCAAGCCTCCAGTGACCACATGAAGCCTCTGGACTGAGGGCGCCAGGTCAGAGCCGCCTGGACGCCGTGTCAGCCCAGGAGTCCAGCCAGGCACTGGGCCCCTGCTGCTGGAAGTAGAGGCTGGGCTGGTCAAGCACCTTCTGGGGTTTCTTCTGACCCTCCCTCCTGACGGTTCTTTGGGCCAGCAGTTCTCAACCCTTGCTGCTGTTGAGTCACCTGGGAACTTGAGAAAGTCCCGATGCAGGGCTGCTGGTTGTACCTGGATCACTGGCATCAGAATTGCTGGCACAGAGCCAGCATCCGACAGGCTTCTCAGGTGTTCTCTGAGGCTGAGAACCACGGGTTGAGAACCTCTGCAACCTCAGCACTGGAGGCTTGGAAATCTTGGACACGACCCTGCCTTCCTGGGCAGGGGGCTCCCCTACCTCCCCGGGGCCCACACTCTATGTCTCAGGGTGCAGATCGGCTCTGAGCGCTGCCCCTTGCGGACTCATAACATCTGTGGGTCTTAATGGCCTCACACGTGACGGAGGAATTACAGGAGGCTGTGGGGGTGCCTGCAGTCAGAGCAAGGCAAGCCCGGTCTGCAGGGTTGCTTTCACTGCGGCCAGGCCTTTCCCTTCTGACAGACCGAGGTCTCCGAGCCTTTATAAGGGCACTCCGCACAGTGAACAACTCCTGAGCATCCCCAATGGATGCGTATTTATAAAGCACGTTGGTGGGTCGCTATGCTAATACATTATGTATATTATAAAACTTTAACAAAAATAGAAAACTTTAAAGGACAAAGATAAAAATATAAATACAAGTTCCCATATTTTCTTCCTGCTGTCCCTGGGTGTATGCACCCCACCTTAGGACACCCTGTTGGAGGGTCCACTGAGAGGGAAACAGGGATCAGGAGCGTGGGGCGAGGGGGCAGGAGGTGGGGATGCTGCACGTGGGGGCCTGGCGAAGTTCTTGGGCGGTGG
>SJYX01005773.1:10453-30532 GCA_006410675.1 Oreotragus oreotragus
TCTGATATGAGGTTTGCTTCTCCTGCTTTCTTTTGGTGTCTGTTTGCATGGAATATCTTTTTCCAGCCCTTCACTTTCAGTCTAAATGTGTCCCTTGTTTCTAGATGGGTCTCTTGGAGACAACATATATAGGGATCTTGTTTTTGTATTCATTCAACCAGTCTTTGTCTTTTGTTTTGAGACATTCAGCCTATTTACATTGAAGGTAACTATTGATAAGTATGATCCCATTGCCATTTACTTTCTTGCTTTGGATTTGAGTTTCTACACCTTTTCTGTGTTTCCTGTCCAGAGAAGGTCCTTTAGCATTTGTTGGAGAGCTGGTTTGGTGGTGCTGAATTCTCTCAGTTTTTGTTTGTCTGTAAAGCTTTTGTTTTCTCTTTCATATTTGAATGAGATCCTTGCTTGGTACAGTAATCTGGGGTATAGGTTTTTTTCTTTAAGTATGCCCTGCCATTCCCTCCTGGCCTGAAGAGTTTCTATTCAAAGATCAGCTTTTATCCTTATGGGAACACCTTTGTGTGCTATTTGTTGTTTTTCCCTTGCTGCTTTTGATATTTTATCTTTGTGTTTGATCTTTGTTAATTTGATTAATATTTGTCTTGGGGTGTTTCATCTTGCATTTATCCTTTTTGGGACTCTCTGGGTTTCTTGGAATGGGTGATTATTTCCTTCCTCATTTTAGGGAGGCGTTCAACTATTATCTCAAGTATTTTCACATAGTCTTTCTTTATGTCTTCTTCTCTGGGACTCCTATGATTCAAATGTTGACACATTTAACATTGTCCCAGAGGTCTCTGAAATTGTTTTCATTTCTTTTTTTTTTTTTCCTCTCTGTTTCTTTGATTTCTACCATTCTATCTTCTACTTCACTTATCCTATCTTCTGTCTCTGTTATTCTACTCTTGATTCCCTCCAGAGTGTTTTTTAATCTCATTTATTTCATTATTCATTATATATTGACTCTTTTTTTATTTCTTCTAGGTCCTGTTAAACTTTTCTTGCATCTTCTCAATCCTTGTCTCCAGGTTATTTATCTGTAATTCCTTATTGTTTTCAAGAATTTTGGATCATTTTCACTATCATTATTCAGAATTTTTTTTATCAGGTAGCTTTCCTATATCTCCCTCTTTTGTTTGGTTTGGTGGACATTTATTCTGTTCCTTTACCTGCTGGGTATTTCTCTGCCTCTTCATCTTGTTTATATCGCTGTGTTTGGTGCCGCCTTTCTGTATTCTGGCAGTTTGCACAGTTCTCTTTATTGTGGAGTTTCCTCACTGTTGGTGGGGTTCAACAGGTGGCTTGTCAAAGTTTCTTGGTTAGGGAAGCTTGTGTTGGTGGGGGATGGAGCTGGATTTCTTCTCTCTTAAGTGTGAAGAAGTGCCCAGTAATGAGTTATGAGAGGTCAGTGGGTTTGGAGTGACTTTGGGCAGCCTGTATATTGAAGCTCAGGGCTATGTTTCCTGTGTTGCTGGAGAATTTGTGTGGTATGTCTTGCTATAGAACTTGTTGGTCTTTGGGTGATGCTTGGCTTCAGAGTAGGTTTGGAGGCGTTTGGTGAGCTTTTATAGATTAATGTTTGCTGGAGTGAGGAGTTCTCTGGTGTTCTCAGGATTTTCATTTAATCCTCCTGCTTCTGGTTTTTAGTCTTACTCCTACAGTAGTCTCAAGACTTCTCCATCTATACAGAACGAATGATAAAGCATTTAGGTTAAAGAGGAAAAGTTTCTCCACAGTGAGGGACACCCAGAGAGGTTCACACAGTTACATGGAGAAGAGAAGAGGGAGGAGGGAGAGAGAGGTGACCAGGAGTAGAAGAGGGGGAATCAAAAGAGGCGAGAGCGAACTAGCCAGTGATCACTTCCTTATGTACTCTCTACAGTCTGGACCCTCAGAGATGTTCACAGAATTACACAGGGAAGAGAAGAGGGAGGAAGGAGACAGAGGTGACCAGGGGGATAAAGGTGGGAATCAAAAGGAGAGATACAGTTAAAGCAAGTAATCAGTTCCCTAACTGTTCTCCATAGTCCAGAACACACAAAAGATTCACAGATGTGGGTAGATAAGAGAAGGGGGAGGGAAGGATAGAGGCGACCTGGTGGAGAGGTCCCCAAAGGGGAGAGAGCAATTGGGCCAGTCATCTCACTCCCAAGTAAAAATGGTTGCTCAAGATTGGGTTCTTAAAGGTACAAAATTGCTAACAAATACCAAAAAGCAAAGATTAAAAATCTAGAGTAGAGGTTGGATTCTCAAAAATATAATAGTAAAGTAAAAAAACAGCATCACAGTTATTATTATTATTATATATATATATGAATTTTGCTTTAAGAAACAGGGTCTTTTTTTTTAAACTAATAGTAGGTTATAATAATGAATATTAAAGGAGTAATAGAGGACTTAAAAAAATTTAAAGAATGAAAGTAGTAAAAATATATGTAGGACTTTCTCTGGTGTTGTTGTGGACAGTGTGTGATAAGTTCACTTTCAAGTAGTTCCTTGATCCGGCTTATATCCCTCAAGATCTATAGGCCCCTTCCTATGTAGTCAGTGCTAACTGCAGGATTTTAATCTATTGAACCTGTCACTTCCAGGGCAGTTACCTGTGTTTTAGCTTCTTCTGTTTGCTAGTCTCTTCAGTGTCTAATTTCTTCCCTGACCCAAAGGGGTGGTGGTGGACAATTTTTTAGGCTCATTTGTTCAGTCGTTCTGTGAGGAAGGAGGGTTGCTGCCAACAGATAACAATGGTGTGTGCTCGGAGTAATTTGGGCACACTGGGTTTGCAACCACTCACAGAGTGTATGCTTTCCCTGTCTACATTGCTCAGGCTCTAGGCTGCTCTGCCAGGAACTGTCTGAAGTGGGCCCTGGGTTGCATGCACTTCTCAGGTCTAAGCCGCTCAGGTTCAGATACTTGGACACTCCTCAAAGGAGCAGATTCGGTTGGGCCTGCATTTTGTGCCTTTCCCAGGTCCGAGCCACTCAGGAGACCAGGTGTTTGGCAAGCATGGTCACTGCAACTTATTGTCTCTCCCGTCCCTGCCACTTGGTTTTCTGGGTATACAACTGGTGCAACTTCTCAGACAGTTGTTGACCATCCAGAATCACAAGAAGTCTTGGTTAGCAATGAAGCCTGTTTGAAGTTTGGTAGATGATACCTCCCTGGGGCTGTGATTGCCCCCTTCCAGCCCTGGCTGCCCTCGCCTGCCTGTCTCTGGCAGGGGATGGGCCAGTCCGCAGCCGGCTAGCTCTGATTAGTCCTTTGTTCTGTGAGCAGGCCTGGCAGTTTCTTAGTTTAGGGCTTTTTGCCGGGGTAGCTATCCCAGGGTCTGGTTTGCTATCTCAAGTTAGTTCCCTCATATGGCCCTTGGGGCATTCTGGCCCAGTCCTTACTCTAAGCAATGCAGCACGCACCTCCGTGCCCAGCCCCCTCTTGCTAGTGGTGGATGCAGGTGTCTGCACAGCTGCTCTGCTGGGAGTTACCTTTGGGCATGTAATCTGTGGGTTTAAATTATTTATTTATTTTTCCTTCCAGTTATGTTGCCCTCTGAGGTTCCAAGGCTAGCCACAGACTTGCCAGTGAGAATGTTTCCTGGTGTTTGGAAACTTCCCTTTTTTAAGACTCCTGTCCCTGGACAGATCTCCATCCCTACCTCATTTACCTCTCTTCTTATCTGTTACATTTTTTCCTACCTCCTTTTGAAGACAATGGGCTGCTTTCTGGGTGTCTGATGTCCTCTGCCTGCATTCAAATGTTAAGACTTGCCAGTGAGAATGTTTCCTGGTGTTTGGAAACTTCCCTTTTTTAAGACTCCTGTCCCTGGACAGATCTCCATCCCTACCTCATTTACCTCTCTTCTTATCTGTTACATTTTTTCCTACCTCCTTTTGAAGACAATGGGCTGCTTTCTGGGTGTCTGAGGTCCTCTGCCTGCATTCAAATGTTGTTCTGTGGAATTTACTTAGCGTTCAAATGTTCTTTTGATGAATTTGTTGGGGAGAAGGTGGTTTCCCTTTCCTATTTCTCCACCACCTTAGGACTGTCCCCCAAATTATTCATAATTCCCATGAGATCAATACAGCCCTGAAGACGATATTGCCTTGCTAGTGGGGAATAGTAAACCTGGTCTAAAAGCTGGTTTCTCTTCTTGAAAAACTTTACAGCAAGCCTTCAAAAATGCAATTGTTTCCAAGAAATTAACAGTGATTGCAAACAGTGAAAGGAATAATTTATAAAAATTTAAAAATATGCAGCATCCAAAGGTAAAGTGAGCACATCCACAATCCAGTTTAAAATTTCCATATAAATTGTGCAACTTTTTGTCCTAGTTTCATCTCAATATTATAAGTTGATTATCCTCTGATTAAGATAATTAAACAAATTTAAAAAGAAAAAAATCCAGAAGTGTAAAGAAGCCAGAAAATAACCATAATGAGGGAAAATAAATTAATAAAAACACAAATAAAATATATATTACATGATTAGCAGGGAAGGACATTAAAATGTATCAGCTCAGTTCAGTTCAGTTCAGTTGCTCAGTCGTGTCCAACTCTTTGCGACTCCATGAATTGCAGCACACCAGGCCTCCCTGTCCATCACCATGCCCGGAGTTCACTCAAACTCATGTCCATCGAGTCAGTGATACCATCCAGCCATCTCATCCTCTATTGTTCCCTTCTCCTCCTACACCCAATCCCTCCCAGCATCAGAGTATTTTCCAATGAGTCAAATCTTTGCATGAGGTAGCCAAAGTACTGGAGTTTGAGGTTTAGCATCAGTCCTCCCAAAGAACAACCAGGGCTAATCTCCTTTAGAATGGATTTGTTGGATCTCCTTGCAGTCCAAGGGACTCTCAAGAGTCTTCTCCAACACCACAGTTCAAAAGCATCAATTCTTCAGTGCTCAGCTTTCTTCACAGTCCAACTTTCACATCCATACATGACTACTGGAAAAAAACATAGCCTTGACTAGACGGACCTTTGTTGGCAAAGTAATGTCTCTGCTTTTCAATATGCTGTCTAGGTTGGTCATAACTTCCCTTCCAAGGAGTAAGCGTCTTTTAATTTCATGGCTGCAGTCACCATCTGCAGTTATTTTGTAGCCCAAAAAGATAAAGTCTGACACTGTTTCCACTGTTTCCCCATGCATTTTCCATGAAGTGATAGGACCATATGCCATGAACTTCGTTTTCTGAATGTTGAGCTTTAAGCCAACTTTTTCACTCTCCTCTTTCACTTTCATCAAGAGGATTTTTAGTTCCTCTTCACATTCTGCCATAAGGGTGGTGTCATCTGCATAGCTGAGGTTATTGATATTTCTCCCGGCAATCTTGATTCCAGCTTGTGTTTCTTCCAGTCCAGCATTTCTCATGATGTACTCTGCATATAAGTTAAATAAGCAGGGTGACAGTATACAACCTTGATGTACTCCTTTTCCTATTTGGAGCCAGTCTGTTGTTCCATGTCCAGTTCTAACTGTTTGCTTCCTGACCTCCATACAGGTTTCTCAAGAGGCAGGACAGGTTGTCTGTTATTCCCATTTCTTTCAGAGTTTTTTACAGTTTATTATGATCCACACAAATACTTTGGTATTGTCAATAAAGCAGAAATAGATGTATTTTGGAACTCTCTTGCATTTTTGATGATCCAGTGGATGTTGGCAATTTGATCTCTGGTTCCTCTGCCTTCCCAAAGCCAGCTTGAACATCTGGAATTTCACAGTTCACGTATTGCTGAAACCTGTCTTGGAGAATTTTGAGCCTTACCCTGCTAGTATGTAAAATAAGTGTGATATTGTGTGGTAGTTTGAACATTCTTTGGCAGTGCCTTTCTTTGGGATTGAAATGAAAACTGACCTTTTCCAGTCCTGTACCACTGCCGAGTTTTCCAGATNACCTTAGGACTGTCCCCCAAATTATTCATAATTCCCATGAGATCAATACAGCCCTGAAGACGATATTGCCTTGCTAGTGGGGAATAGTAAACCTGGTCTAAAAGCTGGTTTCTCTTCTTGAAAAACTTTACAGCAAGCCTTCAAAAATGCAATTGTTTCCAAGAAATTAACAGTGATTGCAAACAGTGAAAGGAATAATTTATAAAAATTTAAAAATATGCAGCATCCAAAGGTAAAGTGAGCACATCCACAATCCAGTTTAAAATTTCCATATAAATTGTGCAACTTTTTGTCCTAGTTTCATCTCAATATTATAAGTTGATTATCCTCTGATTAAGATAATTAAACAAATTTAAAAAGAAAAAAATCCAGAAGTGTAAAGAAGCCAGAAAATAACCATAATGAGGGAAAATAAATTAATAAAAACACAAATAAAATATATATTACATGATTAGCAGGGAAGGACATTAAAATGTATCAGCTCAGTTCAGTTCAGTTCAGTTGCTCAGTCGTGTCCAACTCTTTGCGACTCCATGAATTGCAGCACACCAGGCCTCCCTGTCCATCACCATGCCCGGAGTTCACTCAAACTCATGTCCATCGAGTCAGTGATACCATCCAGCCATCTCATCCTCTATTGTTCCCTTCTCCTCCTACACCCAATCCCTCCCAGCATCAGAGTATTTTCCAATGAGTCAAATCTTTGCATGAGGTAGCCAAAGTACTGGAGTTTGAGGTTTAGCATCAGTCCTCCCAAAGAACAACCAGGGCTAATCTCCTTTAGAATGGATTTGTTGGATCTCCTTGCAGTCCAAGGGACTCTCAAGAGTCTTCTCCAACACCACAGTTCAAAAGCATCAATTCTTCAGTGCTCAGCTTTCTTCACAGTCCAACTTTCACATCCATACATGACTACTGGAAAAAAACATAGCCTTGACTAGACGGACCTTTGTTGGCAAAGTAATGTCTCTGCTTTTCAATATGCTGTCTAGGTTGGTCATAACTTCCCTTCCAAGGAGTAAGCGTCTTTTAATTTCATGGCTGCAGTCACCATCTGCAGTTATTTTGTAGCCCAAAAAGATAAAGTCTGACACTGTTTCCACTGTTTCCCTATGCATTTTCCATGAAGTGATAGGACCATATGCCATGAACTTCGTTTTCTGAATGTTGAGCTTTAAGCCAACTTTTTCACTCTCCTCTTTCACTTTCATCAAGAGGATTTTTAGTTCCTCTTCACATTCTGCCATAAGGGTGGTGTCATCTGCATAGCTGAGGTTATTGATATTTCTCCCGGCAATCTTGATTCCAGCTTGTGTTTCTTCCAGTCCAGCATTTCTCATGATGTACTCTGCATATAAGTTAAATAAGCAGGGTGACAGTATACAACCTTGATGTACTCCTTTTCCTATTTGGAGCCAGTCTGTTGTTCCATGTCCAGTTCTAACTGTTTGCTTCCTGACCTCCATACAGGTTTCTCAAGAGGCAGGACAGGTTGTCTGTTATTCCCATTTCTTTCAGAGTTTTTTACAGTTTATTATGATCCACACAAATACTTTGGTATTGTCAATAAAGCAGAAATAGATGTATTTTGGAACTCTCTTGCATTTTTGATGATCCAGTGGATGTTGGCAATTTGATCTCTGGTTCCTCTGCCTTCCCAAAGCCAGCTTGAACATCTGGAATTTCACAGTTCACGTATTGCTGAAACCTGTCTTGGAGAATTTTGAGCATTATTTTACTAGCGTGTGAGATGAGTGCAAGTGTGCTGTAGTTTGTACATTCTTTGGCATTGCCTTTCTTAGGGATTGGAATGAAAACTGACCTTTTCCATTCCTGTGGCCACTGCTGAGTTTTCAAATTTGTTGGCATACTGAGTGCAGCACTTTCACAGCATCAGCTTTCATGATTTGAAATAGCTCAACTGGAATTCCATCATCTCCACTAGCTTTGTTCATAGTGATGCTTTCTTAGGCTCATTTGACGCCACATTCCAGGAGGTCTGGCTCTAGGTGAATGATCATCAATAATCCTTATATGCATAAAGTTGAAGAATATTGAGTATGTTAAATAGAGACATGTAAAATAGAAATGCAAACACCGTGGAAAAAATTAATTGTGCATCAGAGAGCTTTGAAGTAACTTTAAGAGTGCTAAAATACGAAGTAACTTTAAGAGTGCTAAAATACACGTAAATGGAATCCCACAGGAAGTGAAATACAGGAGAATAGAGCAAAGAACTGCATAATTACTGGTGGAAAAATTTCCAGGAATGATGAACGCTTTAACCTTGTTAACACAGAAGCTCAACTAATTCAAGGACAAGAAATATGACAACTATACAAAGGCACATCATAATTCATGGTTTTAGACAATAACCAAAGAAATGTAACCAGAAGGAAAAACCAACACAGTAGAATAAGAAATGGGGATGACAGCAGATTATGCAAAAGAAACAATGTTAGCTAGAGGACACTGTCACATCTTAAATGCTGAGAGGAACATAATTGACTCAGAATTATATACCCAAGAAAAATACATATCAAAAACAAGATAAAACACTTTCTCAGACATACAACAACAGCAGGACTGCATCACCACCAACAGACCAATGTAATACATGTTGGTTTTTTTTAAGGTTTCAAGTCAGAAGGAATTCAAAACCAAGTGACAATCTGGATCTACAGGGGAAATGAACAGTACTCAAAAATGATAAACATTTTATATGTATTCAAAGGCAAATATAGGGATTTCCTTGGTGGTCTAGTGTTTAAGGATCTGCTTTTCAATGCAAAGCATTTGCAAAGGCAAAGCTTTATTCCTTTGTCAGAGAACTAAGATCCCACATGCCACTGAGCACTAAGCCTGCATGTCTCAAATACAATTTAATGCTGCAAATACTGAGCTTGCCCTCCTCAAATGGAGAGCCCCTACCACAAGGAAGTTCCACATTCCACACTAAGACCCAGTACAGACAAAAAAAAAGATAAATAAATAAATAATTTAATAATTGTCATAATTAATAATAATAGAATAGCAAGTTAAAGATGCATACCTCGGATCATAAAACTACTTAAAAAACAGTTACAGTTAATAAAGTGACAAAGGATATAAAAGGGAATCAGAAAAACTACTCAGCTACAGAGAAGTCAGGGATAAAAGGAGACATGGAAAGAAAGAACATGGGACAGACTGAAGATGAAGAGCAAGATGATCAAATTAAATCCAACTAGAGTTAACTGCTCAGATGTGAACCCAGACTGAAGATATAACCCAAGGCCCAGATGATAGTAGATCCCCATACACTGCACTGTGCAGCCAAAACAGAGCCTGCCAGGCCCCAGAGCCCCATGTGCCTGGGCACAGAACAGCGTAAAAAGTTTATATGGAAGAGTAAATTAGAAGACTTCAATCATACAAAGTACGACCTCTGTTTATAAAGAAATGGCATTAGAAATCAATGTTCACTGTACAGAAGAAGAATAAGGTGCTAGCATAGTGCGGACCTTCCCTCTTTTACAACCCTAATTCTTCTCAGGAGGGAGCAGATAAATTGACAGGACTTACATCTCTTCAATACTAGACATACTTGACATACATAGACAATACTAGACATTCATGTTTGATTTTCAGGGTTCAGTCTCCTCTCTCTTCTCCCCTCTTGCTCATCCTGGGCAACAGGGACTGCTCATCTAAACCACAGCTCAATCACTACACACAAATCTGGATGATATTTGCCAAGTCTTTCACATAAACCAGTGAAAACTTGTTTCCTCCTATTTTGCACTCTTGGCTCTTTTCAACCAACCATGGCTCTTGTCCTACCTTCTGGGATTCTGGTCCTCTGTCATTTGCAGCCATGTTCCCATACACTGGGCTTCAACTACACCTAATGAAATTCCTATTCAGAGTGGCTATAATACTCACAAAAAGGGAAAGAAAGGAAGAGTAAATTAGAAGACTTCAATCATACAAAGTACGACCTCTGTTTATAAAGAAATGGCATTAGAAATCAATGTTCACTGTACAGAAGAAGAATAAGGTGCTAGCATAGTGCGGACCTTCCCTCTTTTACAACCCTAATTCTTCTCAGGAGGGAGCAGATAAATTGACAGGACTTACATCTCTTCAATACTAGACATACTTGACATACATAGACAATACTAGACATTCATGTTTGATTTTCAGGGTTCAGTCTCCTCTCTCTTCTCCCCTCTTGCTCATCCTGGGCAACAGGGACTGCTCATCTAAACCACAGCTCAATCACTACACACAAATCTGGATGATATTTGCCAAGTCTTTCACATAAACCAGTGAAAACTTGTTTCCTCCTATTTTGCACTCTTGGCTCTTTTCAACCAACCATGGCTCTTGTCCTACCTTCTGGGATTCTGGTCCTCTGTCATTTGCAGCCATGTTCCCATACACTGGGCTTCAACTACACCTAATGAAATTCCTATTCAGAGTGGCTATAATACTCACAAAAAGGGAAAGAACAGGCAGCTCCTTACTCTCCTCTCTTGTTCCTTCACAACATACATTCTCTGAAAACGTGTGTAGCAGGTTTGCAATGTACAAACATTTAAGTAGAAAACTTTCAAACATGTAAAAGTGCATTTGCAAGTGCAATCACATCAGTTAGTTCACAGATCTGACACACATTGTCATGGGCACATCCCAGACAAGTTGGTGTGCATTTGTGTACTTTACTGTACAGAGTTGTATGGAGTACAATAGTGCAGGATTTCTTTTTCAAACCTACGCTGTCTGAAAGGAAGCATAAATGCAGCGGTAATGTAGACGGTACTACTATTCTATTTTTAAAGTTGTGCTTAGTTGCTCAGCTATGTCTGAATTTTCAACAAATGGACTGCAGTCCACCAGGCTCGTCTTGCCATGGGGATTCTACAGACAAGGATACTGGAGTGGGTTGCCATGCCATATCCAGGCATTGCAACATTTAAAATGTTTCTTTTATTGTGTTTGTTTTTTATGTATTATTTGTGTGAAAAGTGTCATAAAGCTATTAAACTACAGTAATATATAGCCAATTGTCTTAGTTGGCTACCTAAGTACCATTGCTGGACTTTTGAAGAAACTGGAATTTTTGAACACCCTTTTCATATGTAACTTGTTCATATACAGAGGACTTACTGTTCTGCTAAGATCTGTGGATCCAAAAGTAAATGCATCCCCTCCAGGTCCAAGGAAGTCACATTCTTGGATGGGATTTTAGAGGAAACGTGAAATCGCCATAATTCTAGCCATTTCAGTCTTTTCAAAAGACCTTGATCAGGACAAACAAATACTAAAGTAGAAATAGTCATTGTGTTTCTACCCGCTTCTAGAAAGTGTTGCGAAGTTCTCAATACTGGATCTTGTAATGCTGGTGGACTAAATGGAGAAGTGATATGAATAGAAATAAGGAAGGTGAGATAGGTAGGTCAGAATGTGAGGTAACAAAGACAAGGTATTTAGAAGCTGAACAATTGAGAGAGATATGGGACCTGAGTTGGAAAAGCAGTTTTCAAACCAAATTGGGTCATGTGGTATGTGTAATCCTCACTTCAGTCTTTTGAAGATCTCTACTGACCAGTCTGTCTCTATTTTCTGGAACACAGTTCAGATCCATCTAGCTGTTTCACATTGCTGCTCCTTTTCCCTGGCTCCCACACTGTGCCCAGCCATTCAGGCCATTCCATTCTTTTTTTTGTTGTTGTTGTTGTTGTTGTTGTTTAAGGAAGGCACTGCAGGCTACCTACAAAATGATGTATTCCCTGGTTCTCTTTCAAAAGTGGAAATAGTTTGTTATACAGCCATCAGCCCAGTAAGTGATGTGAATAGAAATAAGGAAGGTGAGACAGGTAGCTCAGAATGTGAGGTAACAAAGACAAGGTATTTAGAAGCAGAAGAACTGAGAGAGATTTGGGACCTGAGTTGGAAAAAGCAGTTTTCAAACCAAATTGGGTCATGTGATATGTACAATCCTCATTTCAGTCCTCAGAAGATCTCTACTGACAAGTTTGCCTCTTTTTTCTTGAGCACAGTTCAGGTCCATCTGGCTGTTTCCCATTGATGTTCCTTCCTCTTGGCTCCCACACTGTGCCCAGTCGTTCAGCCTAATCCACTGAGAAAAGGTTTGCTCTTTAAGGCACGTGCTGCAGGCTACCTGCAAAATGATCTATTCTCTGCTTCTCTTTCAAAACTGAAAATAGTTTGTTATATAGCCATGAGCCCAATAGCTATGGGACTGCATTTCCTGCCCACCCATTCTCTTAGTCAGGACAGGTGATTTAGAGATGCAAGCAGATCTGTAAGAGGGATTTCTTGGAAGACTGCTTTCAAGGAGCTGATTTAGCTGAGAGATTGGACTCTTCCCTTCCCCACCTACTTCCTAACTGCTATCTGGATTTTAGCTCTGATGGTAGAACTCCTGCAGTTGTATTGGACAATCATGTAACCTTGGAGATGGAAACCACCCAAGCTCTGGCTGGCCCACCTCCAGCTTTGTTTCAGTGGGAGAGAAAAATCAAGTTTATCTTGCTAAAGTTATGGTTGTTTTAGTTTTTTGCAATGTGCATCCAAACTTAATCCTGATACTATTATGTGTTTAATACGATATAACCTTATTATTTTGTTGGGTTTAGTGAATATATTTATATTTTATATTTCTCTAATTTTTATTTGTAAATTGATTCATCAACCATTATACCTAAATTGTATAAATGCAAAATTATGATTTTAACCATGCTTTCGTTTAGATTTTTCATTTTATTTGCAATGTGCATCCAAACTTAATCCTGATACTATTATGTGTTTAATACGATATAACCTTATTATTTTGTTGGGTTTAGTGAATATATTTATATTTTATATTTCTCTAATTTTTATTTGTAAATTGATTCATCAACCATTATACCTAAATTGTATAAATGCAAAATTATGATTTTAACCATGCTTTCGTTTAGATTTTTCATTTTTATACTTTCTTATCTTCTTCCCTTTCTTGTTTTCTCCATGTTTGTACAGCTTGGCCATGTCCTCTCTTATAACCTCATCCATATCCATACCTGCAGGCCAAAACAGACTGAGAGCTGTGTGGGGAGAACCAAAGAAGAATGAATTTCAGGGACATGAATGAAGGGTGGTGGGCCTTGTTACTCATCGTGAATGTTCCAAAGTAGGATCACATTCCCCTGCCCTTCTGTGTGCCCACCACCCCAAGGATTGTCATTACCATGGAAGATACTTCAGACAGTGTAATTTGAGTAGAGGTGATATGTCACTTCAAATGGAAGTATTATTTTTGTCCCACTAGCTGGAATGCAGATGTAATGAAAGGATCCTGGAGGAGCCATGTTAGACCAGAGGTAAGTAGCACAGGCAGAAGATGTGACAAGAAAGAAGTGGGCCCTCATCTCTGTGGAGAGACCTGCACTAACATTATATGAAAGAGAACTGAAATTGTGTTGTATTTAAGACAATGTTATTTAGGGTTTGATTACAGTCATTGAACCTATAACCTAACACTCAGCTGATCTTTATGTTAGCCTTTTCTTGAGATTAGGGTCTGAATGAAACAATATCTAATGATGTATACTTAAAAGTGAGTTAAGTGACAACCCTGACCTCTAGAAGCTGTGGTCTAGTATGGGATTCAGAAACTCAAGCAAGAACAAAGCCACATGGCAGGACAGCTTCAAGGTCCTGTAGGAACCCGTGGGAGGGGAACCTCTATCAGTCCTGATCTCAGGAGGTTGCTTGAAGCAGGGACAATCCTCTATCAGTCTCCACATAAATAGGCCATGTTGCCAAGTTTCATGTAAAAGTGATTTATTTCAAATTCCTTCCAGATTGTTTTCCCTTTGATTCAATGCTTAAGATATGCGTATGAGTGCTGGTTTGGGAAAATTGCAAGTGCTCCAGGGCAACTAAGCTGGTGGGCCACAACTACTGAGCCTGAGTGCCCTAGAGCCTGTGATCTACATCAAGAGAAGCACAGGACTGAAAAGCCAGTGCAATGAAATTACAGAGTATCCCCTGCTCGCTGCAAATAGAGAAGTCCTGAGCTTCAGACGNCAAGTGCTCCAGGGCAACTAAGCTGGTGGGCCACAACTACTGAGCCTGAGTGCCCTAGAGCCTGTGATCTACATCAAGAGAAGCACAGGACTGAAAAGCCAGTGCAATGAAATTACAGAGTATCCCCTGCTCGCTGCAAATAGAGAAGTCCTGAGCTTCAGACCTAGTGCAGTCAAAATTGTTTTAAAAAATTCTTCTGGAGAAACCAGTGAGGTCACAGGGGAAGCAGGACATAAAAAAGGATGAAACCAGTCTGGGTCTGATATCATGCAAATCATCGAGAGGGAAGCTACAGCCTGTTTTCACAGGGAACTTGGGATATAAGTTGTGCCTCAAACATTCTTAAACCCAAGGCTAGGTAGCTGGAATTTCACTCTCCCACTAGCACCTCCCTCTCATCCTTCAGCTAACACCCAGCTGGTGTCTCCAGGCCCTTGTATTAGATCCTCCAAAGACAAACCAAAGGTGACACTAGAAGGAAAAGACACCAAAGCTCAGGAAAATGTAACCTCAAAAAATGTCGAGATTTCTGCACCCATTCTGCCATATACAGCATCATATCTGAAATCCTGCGAGTCTAAGGAACTCCATGGGTCTCTACATGTAAGCACTTTTAAAAAATCAGCTTTTAATCTCTAGAGGAGTATAGTTGACTTACAGCATTGTATTGATATTAGTTGTATGAGAAATTAATTCCCTTATACATAGACATGTATCCATGCTTTCCTAGATTCTTTTGCCATACAGGATATTACAGACTATTGAGCAGAATTCCTGTGCTGTACAGTAGTTCTTTGTTGATTATCTATTAAATAAAGTAGTATATATATATATATATATATTAATGTCAAATTCTCAATTTATCCCTCTATCACCTTTTCACAATGGTAACTATAATTATTGTTTTGATGGAGGAAAGTGTCTAGGCACTCTTTAAATGAGGATCTGTGCTTGTGAGAGTGGAGTGCCCAGGGAAAGCAAGCCTGAGAGAGACTCATTTGAGATGATGTTAAATGTTTAGAAGGACTAAGCCATGCAAAAAGCTGGGAGATAAATATTCTAGATGTGGGAAGTAGTCCCTGCTAAGGACCAAGGTAAGCAAGTTTAATGAATGGCTACCCTTCCACTGCCAATCTTTCTTCCATCCCTGGAATTTGGCCTACAGGTCAACCACCATGACCTCATTCCATGCTTCAGTTGTGAGTTAGCAGCAATGAGGCATGTCAGCCTTCCCAAAAAAGGAGAACCTGGGGCTATCACAAGGGTGAATATGCTCTGGACTCAGGGATGTGTCCACAAACTGGTTATCACCAGGAACATCAGGTGCCAGGAGCACCACCAATGCCTCTGACTATCTCCATGTACTTGTTCTCAGGAGTAGAAATGCCAAGGAACTGATAGAGCAAAGAAACAAGTAATGACTCTTGTTCCAGCTAGCCCCGTGTGAATTCCATGGGCCTTTGACCACATTACTCTCTACCCAAAAACTATTTCCTCTTTTGCTTCATCAAAGGTGGCTTGTGAATTACATCAGCACCTGATTGTGAAGCCTGGTGGCTGGAACTCAACTCACAATCAGCTGGGACCCAGAGATGTCCAGCCTTGTCCTGAGTTTCTGTCATTTCTCTCCAACCAGATTCATAAAGCAAAGTCCCTAAAAAACATAAGGGTGATTGTAATTCTCTCAAGGCCTTTTAATCTCCAAGGTCTATCTGGAACATCAAAGAAGGAATACATTCCCCTGCATCCAGGCTAGTCTCAAACCTCAGCCTCACTCAGCCAGGGGTTCCCTGAGGAAACATAAGACACTTATCTAAGAAGCCAGAAGGCTGAGAAGAGAATGCTTCTCACTGTGAATGCAGGTTCATGTTATCCAGTCACCCAAAGGTCTGTGTTGTCTGAATGAGGAGCAGAAGCTCTGGGGATTCTGAGTTGGGAGTGAGTCAGTCACCACCTGCACAACTGCCTCCTGGGGTCACTACAGCTGGGGGTCCCCCATTGTGCTGGAACCCAGAAGAAACAGCATGCAGTATTGCTTTCCTGCTGCTACAAGAAGGCAGGTCTGCTGATAAATCAGAACCAGACTTGAGGGGCAACAGGAAAGGAACTTCCACCCTGGTGCCTGCAGATATCTGAGATCTGCCCAGCAGTGGATTCAATTGAGTTTAGTCTCATCTTTCCCTTCCTGGAAGTCTCCTAGTCTGAGAACCAGAGTTCCTGGGTAACAAGTCTTCACTAACTTACTTGCAGCTTTAGAATGAATCATACCACCCAGGGTTCAGTTTCTCACCTCTTGGATGAGGGAGACTGGACTTGCTCCAGAACACTTGCTCCAGAACACTTGTTCCAGACTGAAGCTCAGTGCCAATCAGTGGGCAAGAGGCTCAGAGGTGTGTGTTGCTGCAGATGCTGAAGCTGCCTCTGGTGGGCAGGTGCTGTAACTGTCTGGTGATATTCATGGGTCCTGGGATCAGAACTGGGAGTGATAGACCACTTGGCACACAGCTGTTGTGACACTGAGGACCTTAGAGGCCTTACCCCCTGGAACGTACCATCATTTGGGTTCTGTGGGATTAGATCAGGTACTTAAAAGGCAGAAGTTACCCATGGGAAAGTTTGTAGATTCCTCAGCAGAAACCCAAATTAGGCTGATGAATCATCTCTGCTAAAAACTCGGGGAACTATATATGTCAGGACTCTTAGACAAATTTTGTAGTATTTTAAATACCATTTAAAGTAGGTCATCTTTTGGATGACCTGCCATTTGCTATCCAGCTTGGGATGATACCCACAGTTAGAGTGGAGTCAAAGGGCTCTGGTCCCTCTCCCTGTGACTCAGTAGGAGTGAGTACAGCTGTGTCCCCTCCACATGTGGATTAGGAATTCCAGCATGAAGGAAGTGATCTCCAAGGTTAACCATAAGAGTCAGGTGGTTCTTGCCCTCAAGTAGGTGCTATTCTTTCCCCAGTGCTTCTTCCTTCCTCTTGCATTCTTTGCAAGCTTCCCACCTCCTGGTTATTGGGTTCCGAATTCCCCCTCCCTTCTCTTGCAAATATCCATGCAGTCCCACTTGTGGCTTCCTTTCTACCCAGGCTCAATACCTTACATGCAGATGGCAATAAAAAAGGAAAAACCAAGGAGGGGTCTGCCCAGTTCCTTCTTTCCAAAAATGTTTGCATTCCTTCTGCTTCCAGACCTTGTCCTGAATCATTAACATCTCCAGCTAGATGACTCAGCTCAGCAGGGTAATGGAAATGGGAGGGGCGGTAAGGTTGTCAGGTGTTGGGGGATGGTTTTCAGATGACAAGAGATGAGTTGGAGTAAGGAACATATTGTCCTCCAACCACTCACTCACTGGGGGCCTGCCTGAATCTTCTATCTTGGGCTCCTCAGGGTATCTCTAAGACAGAAATTTCAAAATGGACTTTCTATAAATATCTTACTACAAAACAGTTTCAAACATAACAAATATAGGAAAGAAGAGTGTCATAAACCCTATATTTTATCATTTGGCATCAATAACTGCAAAACTAAACTGTTAGTCCCAAAGACTGTCATAGACTGGAGACTTAGCAACATCAAGGTGATGGCCAATTGAGTTCCTGGTGAAGATATTCTTGACTTGCATCTGTCTTTCTCTTCTAGCTATCTTCTCACATGTGGTGGTTGAAGGGAAGGAGGAAGAGGGAGAATAGGAGAGAAAAATAGGAAGAGGCTAATCCCATCATGAAGGACCACCATCAAAACCCTATGTCAACCTGGATACCTCCCAGAGGCCCTACTTCCCAGTATCATCACATTTGGCATCAATGGTGGACACAATTCAATCCATAGCAGCTATGCAGATCTGTTTTTAAATCAAAACAGACACTCATTTCTTTCTCTCTTTTACTTCTTATTCATTTTTCCTGAAGTATTTTAGGGACGAGATGAACAATATACAAAATATACATAATGAGTATTTGGTGTAAAGTAATGGGATGTTAAAAAAATGATCTTTGTTCCCAATAAAATCAACACTTAATATGCAGTCCATGTGCAAATTTCCCTGATTCTCAAAAATCAAATACCTTTCACAGTTTATTGAAAGAATGTAGTCATATTTTGCACTTGGTTGTTCTCCTTTAAGATGAAATAACTGTTTCTCTCACAATTTTAATGCCATTCATTTGTTAAGAAACTGGGAGTGAAAGTTTGTTGTTGAATTACGACGCTGGGATTCTTGGCCCCAAGAGGAGAAGAATTCAATCTGGGGCCAGAGACGAGGCTTGATCTCTCAGAGCTTTTGTGTAACAAAGTTTTATTAAAGTATAAAGGAGATAGAGAAAGCTTCTGACATAGGCATCAGAAGGGGGCAGAAAGAGTACCCCCCTGCTAGTCTTTAGCTGGATGTTATATAGTCACCAGCAGTCTGTTAATGAAAGAAAGGAATGTCTCAAAACTTAGAATGGCACCAGGCCCTCACCCATAAGATGCTTTTTGGGATAATCTTGGCTCCAAATGATTTATCTTGGGCCATAAAAGGATTAACTTGAATCTTGAAGAGGGGCAGAGCACCATACAAATAGTTTCATTTACATAGATTAGAGGAACAATATATGAGTATAACATACTGGTTTATCAAGTAGGTTCAGAGCCCAAAAGGCAGAACCGACTTGAAGACAGTGTTTGGTGTAAATGCATAGTACATAGCTGTGAAAAGAACAGAGACGAAAAGCAAAGGAGAAAAGGAAATATATAGGCATCTGAATGCAGAGTTCCAAAGAATAACAAGAAGAGATAAGAAAGCCTTCCTCAGCGATCAGTGCAAAGAAATAGAGGAAAGCAACAGATTGGGAAAAACTAGAGATCTCTTAAAGAAAATTAGAGATACCAAGGGAACATTTCATTCAAAGATGTGCTCAATAAAGGACAGAAATGGTATGGACCTAACAGAAGCAGAATATATTAAGAAGCGGTGGCAAGAATACACAGAAAAACTGTACAGAAAAGATCTTCACGACCCAGATAATCATGATGTGATCACTAATCTAGAGCCAGACATCTTGAAATGTGAAGTCAAGTGGGCCTTAGAAAGCATCACTATGAACAAAGCTAGTGGAAGTGATGGAATTTCAATTCAGCTGTTTCAAATCCTGAAAGATGATGCTGTGAAAGTGCTGCACTCGATATGCCAGCAAATTTGGAAAACTCAGCAGTGGCCACAGGACTGGAAAAGGTCAGTTTTCATTCCAATTCCAAAGAAAGGCAAAGCAAAAGAATGTTCAAACTACCACACAATTGCACTCATCTCACATGCTAGTAAAGTAATGCTCAAAATTCTCCAAGCCAGGCTTCAGCAATACATGAACCGTGAACTTCCTGATGTTCAAGCTGGTTTTAGAAAAGGCAGAGGAACCAGAGATCAAATTGCCAACATCCACTGGATCATGGAAAAAGCAAGAGAGTTTCAGAAAAATATCTATTTCTGCTTTACTGACGATGCCAAGCCTTTGACTGTGTGGAACCCAACATTCAAGAAGCTAGTATCATGGCATCTAGTTTCATCATGTCATGGCAAATAGATGGGGAAACAATGGAAATCGTGACAGACTTTATTTTCTTTGGCTCCAAAATCACTGCAGATAGTGACTGCAGTGGGGAAAAATTGAAGGCAGGAGGAGAATGGGACGATAGAGGATGAGATGGTTGGATGGCATCACTGACTAGATGGACATGAGTTTGAGCAAGCTCTGGGAGTTGGTGATGAACAGGGAAGTCTGGCGTGCTGGAGTCCATGGAGTCTCAAAGAATTGGACACGACTGAACAACTGGACATGGAACAACAGACTGGTTCCAAATAGGAAAAGGAGTACGTCAAGGCTGTATATTGTCACCCTGCTTATTTAACTTATATACAGAGTACATCATGAGAAATGCTGGACTGGAAGAAACACAAGCTGGAATCAAGATTGCCGGGAGAAATATCAATAACCTCAGATATGCAGATGACACCACCCTTATGGCAGAAAGTGAGGAGGAGCTAAAAAGCCTCTTGATGAAAGTGAAGGAGGAGAGTGAAAAAGTTGGCTTAACATTCAGAAAACGAAGATCATGGCATCTGGTCCCATCACT
>SJYX01005773.1:30930-44954 GCA_006410675.1 Oreotragus oreotragus
CTAGTCAAGGCTATGGTTTTTCCTGTGGTCATGTATGGATGTGAGAGTTGGACTGTGAAGAAGGCTGAGTGCCGAAGAATTGATGCTTTTGAACTGTGGTGTTGGAGAAGACTCTTGAGAGTCCCTTGGACTGCAAGGAGATCCAACCAGTCCATTCTGAAGGAGATCAGCCCTGGGATTTCTTTGGAAGGAATGATGCTAAAGCTGAAACTCCATTACTTTGGCCATCTCATGAGAAGAGCTGACTCATTGGAAAAGACTTTGATGCTGGGAGGGATTGGGGGCAGGAGGAGAAGGGGGCAACAGAGGATGAGATGGCTGGATGGCATCACTCACTCGATGGATGTGAATCTGAGTGAACTCCAGGAGTTGGTGATGGACAGGGAGGCCTGGTGTGCTGCGATTCATGGGGTCGGATGCAAAGAGTCAGACACGACTGAGCGACTGAACTGAACTGAACTGAACTTCTTTCCTCATCTCCATGTAAATACCATCCTGAAATTTGCATTTGTCATTTCCTTGATTTTCAAAACATACACACACACATTTTTTGGTTTTATTTTTTTTCATATTTATAAAAAGAATATCATGCTGTATACAATCTTTTGAGATTAGCTATTTTCTTTTGGTGTAAATATCATCAATATTTGGCCAAATTGTAATATGGGCTATAGTTCACTCAAATTTGTTGTTGTATATGAAATATTCTTTTGTGCAAATATATCACAGTTTATTGACTGATCTTCCTGTCAATGGATAATAATGGTATTGTTTATATTATTTTGCTGTTTCAGACAGTACTGCTAAAAATATTATTGCACTTATATACTGGAGCATCTCTCCTTGTGCATACTTACACTTACTTACAAACCTGCACATATCTTGAAGTAGAATTACTAAGTTATAGAGTATCTGGAAATTCATATTTATAAGCTGATACTAAATTGCTTATCAAAGTGGTTGTGTAAATTTACACTGCCAGTCACAGTGTATAGTAACTAGTTGACCAACATTTTCTCTAACATTTGCTATTGTCAGACTTCTTTATTTTTTAACCTTTTTTAATTGAAGTATAGTTAATTTACAATGTTGTATTAGCTTCAGGTTAGCAAAGTGATTTCAGTTCAGTTCAGTTCAGTTCAGTTCAGTGTCCGACTCTTTGCAACCCCATGAATCGCAGCACGCCAGGCCTCCTTGTTCATCACCATCTCCCGGAGTTCACTCAGACTCGCGTCCATCAGGTCAGTGATGCCATCCAGCCATCTCATCCTCGGTCGTCCCCTTCTCCTCCTGCCCCCAATCCCTCCCAGCATCAGAGTCTTTTCCAATGAGTCAACTCTTTGCATGAGGTGGCCAAAGTACTGGAGTTTCAGCTTTAGTATCATTCCTTCCAAAGAAATCCCAGGGTTGATCTCCTTCAGAATGGACTGGTTGGATCTCCTTGCAGTCCAAGGGACTCTCAAGAGTCTTCTCCAACACCACAGTTCAAAAGCATCAATTCTTCGGTGCTCAGCTTTCTTCACAGTCCAACTCTCACAACCATACATGACCACTGGAAAAACCATAGCCTTGATTAGACGGACCTTTGTTGGCAAAGTTTAGTTATACATATATATATGTTTTCAGTTTTATATATATGTGTATATATATATATATATATATTCTTTTTCAGATTCTTTTCCCTTATAGGTTATTATAAGATATTGACTATAGTTTCCTGTGCTATACTGTCAGACTTTTTAATCTTTGTAAATTGAATGGAGTAATTGTGATTTCATTGTGGTCTTTATTTTTATTTACTGGATTACTAATGAGGTTTAACAAATGTTTATTAGTAATTTGGTTCCCTCTTCTGTGAAATGCCTAATTGTGACTTTTGTTCATTTTTAAATTGTTTTCCCCTCTGTGAATGATTTGAGGCATTTTGTATATTCATTTATATATAAAATTATAAAATGAATATATAAATATAAAATTATAAAATGGATATATAAATTTTGTAATTGTGATTTCATTGTGGTCTTTATTTTTATTTACTGGATTACTAATGAGGTTTAACAAATGTTTATTAGTAATTTGGTTCCCTCTTCTGTGAAATGCCTAATTGTGACTTTTGTTCATTTTTAAATTGTTTTCCCCTCTGTGAATGATTTGAGGCATTTTGTATATTCATTTATATATAAAATTATAAAATGAATATATAAATATAAAATTATAAAATGGATATATAAATTTAAAATATAAAATTATAAAATGAGTATATAAATATTTATATACTCATTTTATATATTCATTTATTGGTATGTGTTACAACTATATTTTTCCCAGTTTGTAAATAAGTGCTTATCTTTTCTTAAGATGTCTTTTAATGGATAGAGCTATTTTAATATAGTCCAAGTTATTCTTTTTCTTTTGTGATTAACTTTTTTTTTCTAATAAGGTCTTTCCTGGTGGCTCAGTGGTAAAGAACCCACCTGCCAATGCAGGAGACGTAGATTTGCTCCCTGGGTCAGGAAGATCCCCTGAAGAAGGAAATGGAACCTATTCCGGTATTCTTACCTGGAAAATCATGTGGACAGAAGAGCCTGGCAGGCTACAGTCCGTGGAGTAGCAAAAGAGTTGGTCATGACTTAGCAACGAAAACAAATTTTTGGTAAATTATTTAAGAAATTATCTCCCAGGTTGAAGCTATAAAGATAGTAAAGTATATACTAAATGCTTTACATTTTAGAGTTTCAGTTTTGATCTTTAGTTCACTCTGAATGGACATTTTGTGTATGGGGCAAAATACGGAGGGCTTCCCTTGTGGTTCAGCTGGTAAAGAATCTGCCTGCAGTGCGGGAGACCTGGGTTTGATCCCTGGGTTGGGAAGATCCCCTGGAGAAGGGAAAGGCTACCCACTCCAGTGTTCTGGCCTAGAGAATTCCATGGACTGTATAGTCCATGGGGTCGCAAAGAGTCGGACATGACTGAGCGCATTCACTTTCACTCAAAATACAGATCCAATTTCACATTTCTTTTTTCTAATCCATATTGGCCAAATTGTACCATCGATTCAGTTCAGTCGCTCAGACATTGTCCAACTCTTTGTGACCGCTTAGACTGTAGCAAGCCAGGCTTCCCTGTTCATCACCAATTCCCAGAGCTTTCTCAAACTCATGTCCATCGATTCAGTGATGCCATCCAACCATCTCATTCTCTGTTGTCCCCTTCTCCCACCTTCAATCTTTCCCAGCATCAGGGTCGTTTCCAGTGAATCAGTTCTTCACATCAGGTGGCCAAAGGATTGGAGTTTCAGCTTCAGCATCAGTCCTTCCACTGAATATTCAGGATTGGTTTCCTTTAGGATGGACTGGTTGGATCTCCTTGCAGTCCAAGGGACTCTCAAGAGTCTTCTCCAACACCACAGTTTAAAAGCATCAATTCTTTGGCTCTCAGCTTTCTTTATAGTCCGGCTCTCACATCCATACATGACTACTGGAAAAGCCATAGCTTTGACTAGATGGACCTTTGTTGGCAAAGTAATGTCTTTGGCTTTTTAATATGCTGTCTAGGTTTGTACCATCACACTATCTTAATTTTGTGGCTAAGTGATTTCATAATATATTCTAAAAACTGGTAGAGCTAGTCTTTCCTCCCTCTTCTTCAGAAATACCTAGGACCTATTTGCAAAGCAGAAATAGAGACACAGACATAGGACACAAATGTATGGAAGCAGGGAAGGGGACCTGGAATGGATTGGGAGATTGGGATTGACACATATATGCTGCTGCTGCTAAGTCGCTTCAGTCGTGTCCGACTCTGTGCGACCCCATAGACGGCAGCCCACCAGGCTCCCCCGTCCCTGGGATTCTCCAGGCAAGAACACTGGAGTGGGTTGCCATTTCCTTCTCCAACGCACGAAAGTGAAAAGTGAAAGTGAAGTCGCTCAGTTGTGTCTGACTCTTAGCGACCCCATGGACTGCAGCCCACCAGGCTCCCCCGTCCCTGGGATTCTCCAGGCAAGAGTACTGGGGTGGGGTGCATTGCCTTCTCCAGTGCATGAAAGTGAAAAGTGAAAGTGAAGTCACTGAGTCGTGTCCAACTCTCAGCGACCCAATGGACTGCAGCCTACCAGGCTCTGCTGTCCACGGGATTTTCCAGGCAAGAGTACTGGGGTGGGGTGCCATTGCCTTCTCCATATATATGCTAGTGTGTATAAAATAGATAACAGATGGGAACTGACCATATAGTACAGGGAACTCTACTCAATGCTCTGTGATGACCTAAATATATATATATGTGTGTGTATATGTACAGACAGGTGTATATGTATACACACATACATGTAGCTGATTCACTTTGCTGTGCAGCAGAAACTAACACAGTATTGTAAAGTAACTATACTCCAATAAAAAAAGAAATATTTAGGGTATCTTTCCTCTTCCATATTAATTTACAATCAGTTATTAGGCTTAATTTTTTTAAAGCTCTGTGGTGATTTTGGGAGAAGGCAATAGCACCCCACTCCAGTACTCTTGCCTGGAGAATCCCATGGATGGAGGAGCCTGGTGGACTGCAGTCCGTGAGGTCGCTGGGAGTCGAACACAACTGAGCGACTTCACTTTCACTTTTAGCTTTCATGCATTGGAGAGGGAAATGACAACCCACTCCAGTGTTCTTGCCTGGAGAGTCCCAGGGACGGGGGAGCTGCCGTCTATGGGGTCGCACAGAGTCGGACAGGACTGAAGTGACTTAGCATAGCATAGCATGGTGATTTCGATTGAGGTTGCATTGAATCTAAAATTGACCATAATAAATATTTCTCTTTGGAGACCTGGGATAGATATTATCTTCATTAAAAAAATGTTTATTTATCTGGCTGTGCGAAGTCCTAGTTGTGGCACGTAGGATCTTTAGTTTCAGCACGTAACTCTTAGTTGTGGCATGTGGGATCCAGTTCCCTGGACCAGGGATCAAACCCTGGACTCCTTGCACTGGGAGCTTGAAGTCTTATCCCAATATTGTCTCTGTTTATTTTCCCCCAATTTTTAATTTTGGAATAGTAATCAGGACTCTATAGAATATCCACAAAAACAGTAAAGCAACACCCACATACCCTTGCAACATTTGTTTTAGGTCTCTATATTTATATAAATACTAGTATGTTCTTTTGTTCTGAATCACTTGAGAGTAACTCTCAAATTATGAGATCGTATTCCCAAATATTTCTGCATATAACTGCCAAGTACTGAGATGTTCTTCTGCATGAGCACAATGTAATGATCATATTCAGGAAATCTGACATTGTTGCATTATTATTTTCTAATTAAGTTCTTATTAAAAATTCTTCAATTTCCCCCTTAATGTCCTCCATACTGATTTAAAAGGTGGGATCAAAGAGCTTACATCAGATTTAATTGCTTTGTCTTTTTTTCTTCTTTAATCTAGATCAGTTTCCAGCCTGTCACTGACCTATGATTTTTTTGTCTTTTATGAAATTTTTGAAAGTAGAGGCCAGATCTTTTGCAAAAATGTTCTTCAATTTAGATTCAAAATGGTTATGTAAATATACACTCCCACTAGTAATTGTCATGTGTGTTTTTTTCCCCTCAAGATTAGATTCAGGTTATAAGTGTTTGTGGGAGGAATACTTTATCATTGATATGTCTATCTCAGTGTATCACACCTGAGGGTAAAATGTCAGTAGTGTATTTATTGTTGACATTGATTCGATAATTTGTTGAGGAAGTATCTCTCGGTAATATATTTAATTACATGTAAATCTTACATAACTTGCTTATAATTATGCCTAACTACTTTATAATATTATTGCTATTATAGTTGGAATCTTTTAAATATTGTTCTCTATGGCAAATGTTTGCTGCTGGTGTATAGAAATGCAATCTCACAAACGTTTGTCCAATTGCCTTGCTGTGTTAATAATTCTAATAATTTGTGAACTTTTTGTTTCATTTTATGTGGAAAATCATATTATCTATACTTAATGACAACTATATTTCTCCTTTTACAATTATACCTGAATGTCTTTTCCACCTATTAGGGCTGAAGTTTCTCCTTTGCACACTCTCATCTCCTGTGCTTCCTTGTCATATAAAATTTTTTCTCTTCTGAAACTAAATTCTAAGGAAGGGCCAAGTATGTATGTTTCCCTACCAGTTTGTCCCTTTCTGTTGTCTTAACTTCTTTCTGTCCCTGTGATTCTTTGTCCATATTCATTTACTCAGAAATTTCTACAGGTTGTGGGAACCTGGATAAACTTGTCTGGTGGAAACTCATCTGTGGAGATTTAGCAAGATTCGTGAGTGGAGTCAAAATAAAGCTTTAAAGGTGAAGGCAACTCCCTCGGGAGTTGGTCCAGGAATTCCAGTGAGAAAGTATTACCAAGTGAGGCAAAGTCTTGAGAGCCTTACCTGAATACAAGGTGGGTTTATACTTTGAGACAGCTGTGGCTTTGTCTGGCTGACTCTGTTGACCTTCTACCACATTTCACGGCTTTGAGGGAGAGGGGATTGAAGAGCAGAAAGGATTATACCAAGAGATGCAGTGATTGGAGTAGGTCATCCTGAGCTTGGCTTTATCCTCTGCCATTTCAGGGCTGAAAAACTGGGTCCTAGGAACAGGCCGACATAACAGCAGGTCTTTCTTTGATTCCTCCAGGCAGGCATAGTCCCCACTCCATCAGCACCTGCCTGAAACATGGCTGTCTCTCCCACCAGAATGGCACTCTTCAAGGGCAGGGCCAACTTCTTATATCTTCATGGGGTCCCTAGCACCCAGCATGGTGAGAAAGGGACATCAGAAAATGCTTGATCATTAACATTTGTGTGGTAGCTCAGAGCATGTCTGTCCACAGAGATCATCCAGGCATAATCTATTCTCCTGAAAGTCACAATTCTGTGAAACATGGTGGAGATCACCTGCATTTTATAGCCAAGAGGTGCAGAAAGGTTAGCTATGAATTCAGCTTCAAACTGCTGTTAAGTGTCTGTCTGTCTGTATGCTGCTTCACCTGTGCTGTCTCTGGAGGGATCCATATCTGGAGGGAGGCTGGTGTCCTCCCACTAGAGAGCGTTTGGTGTATGAGAAATCTCTGGGTGGAGTGATAGGGAGCTCTGTCTGGTGTCAGCATCCTGTGATTTCCCAGCAGAGTCTGCCTCCTTTGGTCAGCAGAGGGAAGCAGTGAAACAGAACTTTCTGAAGCCCAGGACTGGGTTCACCCTACTTTGCACAGTCAGAGCCTCTGCAGAGTTCTAGGCGAGTAATAGTGATTGCCACTTACCGAACACCTACTATGTGCCACAATTATATTATTTCTAATCTTTAAAACAGCTGCGCATAGAGGGGATGACCATATTCATTTTCTGGATGGGGAAACTGACTCAGAAATGAGTCACTTGCCTGTGGCCATGGAGCTGGTGAATGGTATACCTGGCATGTGAACCAGGTGTGCTGGTTCCAAAAAGTTGATGTGTCTCCGTTAGCAAGCCCAGGACAAATGTCTGTTGAACAAACTTGTTGAATGAAGTCAAGACAGGGTCTTCCTCCCTCTCAGACACCCTACTCCTCCCAGCCATCCTACTTCTTGGGGTGAACAGCACACAGGGCTGAGAGCAGATCTCCAGCTTGAGGAGGAGATATTTCTGCTCCCTGCCTTCCCTCTCCTAATTCTGTCGCTGCCCAAAGTCTTCCATCATGTCTTTTTTTTTCTTTCTTTTGTTAATTTAATTGTTTTGGTTGTGCTAGGTCTTTGTTGCTGTGCACAGGCTTTCTCTGGTTGTGGTGCGCAGAGGCTATCTTCATTGCAGGCATGGCTTCTTATTGTGGTGTATTCTCTTGGGGAGCACAGGCTCAGTAGTTANTGGAGATTTCATTCCCATTGTTTGCTTGTTTGTTTTTTTGAGAAAAAAAAGGTTGCTAATATTAAAATCAGTACATTGTACATAAATATCCAACTTCGGACTTCTTTTGAATACATGGCCAACTGGCCTGCTTTCCAGCATGGTTGAAGTGTAGGAAAGGCTGCTCCCAGTGCTGTACTGAGGCCTCCTGAGGCCATGAGTTTGTGAGAACTAGACTGCTAGCTCTCTTAAGATAAAGAGTACTTTTGTCTTGATCAACTTTGACTTTGAAGCCTTTAACCCAGAACCCAGAACAGACTACTTCCTTGTACGTTTTTTGGATGATATAAAATATCTGTGGATGCATATGACATTTCTTCCAATACTGAAACCATACAACTGAAGCACTACTCTGCCCTAAATCTTTGATACAGACTGGAATCATAGGTGCCTCTGATGTCTGCCATTAGATCCATTACCTAAAGCCAGTTGTATGTCTGGGCTGTCCCTGAAGTCTTCACTTTGACTTTGCCATTTGACAACTTATCCTCCTAGCAATCTCCTCTCCAATGAAGACAGCGATGCATATCTCATAAAGTAGCTAGGAAGATGACATGAAACCACGAATGTCGAGCATGGCCCTTAGTGTTCATTTTCATGATGTTCTTAACAGTTTTTTCCTCCAAGTAGTCAAGGTTCTCCATCTTCTTAGATGTTCATACAGATCAGTTTGATTTTCCAACCAACCTTTAAGGAAGATACTACAGTTCAATTCTCTGTATTCTGAGAAGCTTCAAAGTCCACTCACCAAGGACACTGATGAAAGGAAACGTTTTATAGAGACCTTTGTGTTTTCTTCAGACCTATTATTGGCTTAAAGGGCTAAACTTGGGCATGTCAGGGCATATATAACTAGAGACTCCCAGTCACCATTACAAGCTAAGAACCTGAACTTTCTTGAGTGCTTGGAGCCAGGAAAGAAGCATGAAGTGGCTTGTGCTCCTTGGTCTGGTGGCCTTCTCAGATTGCAGAGTCATGTAAGTATGGTGACTGTAAGCCACATCATATTCATTTGTGATTTTTCTTTTCATCTGATTATTCTATTCATCAGGTTTAGAAGGGAAGGGAATATTTCCCTGACAATCTTAAAGTTCAACCCTTACTTCTTGATAAGTATGTTGCTATAGGGACTGTGAGTCCCAAGGATCTTGGTGTAGATTTGCATAGCTACACAACTCTTGGGGTCCAGTCATGTCATGACCTATTGAAATTGGAACTCCTTGCAGTTGTTCAGCACGGTCAATGCAGATGTCGGTGTGGTCCTGTGGAATAGCACTTTTCTACATTTTATTTAGCCTGTTCTCTTTGTTCCCTCTCTACTTCAGTGCGTATATGTCTATGTCTGTATCTCTATATCATTGTCATTTATCTTTCCATCTCTTTGGAAGGCTCTGAGTGTTTTTCTCTCTGTGTGGTTTTCTTTTAAATTTCATTTGATTCATCCTTCCTTCTTGAGCCTCTACTTATCCCTAACTTGTTCCCTATCTCCTGGATTCTTTTTTCAACTGTTTCTTATTTTTCAACTTGGAGAAAGGTTGTGAGAGTTACTTATACACTGTTTTATATCTGACAAGCAGTGTGAACACAGCCATTTCACAAACCTTTTGCATTTCAAATTCCTCCCTTGTAAAAGAGGATAGGAATCCCCCTTCTACCTCCTTCCCTGAGCTTCCATGAGAAGAATACAGTGGGGGAGGCAACAGCAATGCTAGTGGCTGTCATTGTTGAGACTTCCTATTTATCAGGTACCTTAAATCCGTCACTTCACTATCCCCAAGATATTCTATTTGGAGGATTTCAGTCATTACATTCAACCATTTTACTGAGGGGAGACTGAGACCCCACATGGTCATATGGCATACCCAACATTACAGAACAGAATCTTTATTCAAACCTATTACATTGCCATGGGATACGCATGAAATTCTGATAATAAGGTGACTCATAAAAATAATTGGAAAATACAAAGTGCCATTGCAATGACAGTTATACCTTAACAATGACAGCTAATTGTAGCTTCTTCTTTGTTTTCTTTGTCAAATGCTCGATGAAAGAATACCTCTAACAAAAGTGAAGATCATGAGAAAATCCTTCAGTGAAAAAAACAAGCTGAAAAATTTCCTGAACGAACATGCTTACAGATTGTCCCAGATTTCTTCTCATGGCTCAAATATGACTATTCACCCACTGAGGAACATCATTGATGTGAGGTTTTGGGAGAATGGTGCTCCAAAGCGCCCCCTGCTGCTCTAGCATAGCACTGGGGCTGATCTAGAGGTGACAGGTGGGATATTGGTGCTAGGGCTCCTCCAGGAGGCAGAAACCCAGGGCAAAAGAGGCCCCACCCAGAGGGGAAAGCACTGTCATCCTCAACTCTTGGTCTTGGTGACTGGGCCCAGAAATTACCAGGTGGCAGGTAAACGTTCATTTCTGTGTCAAAGATGTGTCATTAGTTTGATGGAGATTGTTCCTTCTGAGGAGAAGGCAATGGCAACCCACTTTAGTCCTCTTGCCTTGAAAAACCCAAGGATGGAGGAGCCTGGCAGGCTGCAGTCCATGGGGTCACTAAGAGTCAGACACGACTGAACGACTTCACTTTCACTTTTCACTTTCCTGAGTTGGAGAAGGAAATGGCAACCCACTCCAATGTTCTTGCCTGGAGAATCCCAGGGGCGGGGGAGCCTGGGGGGCTCCTGTCTATGGGGTTCCACAGAATCGGACATGACTGAAATGACTTAGCAGCAACAGCAGCAGATCCTTCTGAACTAAGGGTGGCACTCAGTTACAGATGAAGAGTGAACCATCACTGATCAAAAGGTAGAACTAACTGCAAAGCAACTGTGAATCCCCAGCCGGAGGAATTCAGTTTCCACAGATGGAAGAACCACAACAGTAAAAAGTTACTGAACCCGTATTCTGTGTAAGGCCATCAGAATCTAACACAGTGCTTACTGTTTTTAGATTAGAAAAGGGCTTGTTTTTTCTTCAAGAATGCCCACGCCAACCTGAGAGATAGGCAGAGTAAATACATGTCAGATGAAAGGGTCACCTGTTTGGTGTTGATTGGATGTGGTCTGAATTTGGAGGGAGTGGCTCGGGTTGATCAAGAAGGACCTCCTGGAGAAGGGAGTGCTAAGGCTGGGTTTGAAGAGACTACAGAGCTTCTCAAATGAAGACACCAGGACTTCCATGGGTGTCTAGCGGTCCTGGAGGCACGGTGGTTATGACTCTGGGATTCCCATGCAGTAAGTACCACTTCAACGCCTGGTCATAGAATCAATATCCTGAATACATTGTAGCCCAGGAAAAAAAAAAAAAATCAAATACAAGCACCTCTGTGATCAAAGGCTGTGAGCTGCACAGTGGTTAGAAAGTGATCTCAAGAGATATGTGACACCCAGAGGGAGGCAGCAGTGTGGGAATAGAGGATAGCCAGTTCTGCACTAACCCACTCCCTCCTTCTCCCTGTAGATGCTCTACATTGGTACCATCACCATTACAACATCCCCTCAGGTATTCTAGGTTGCGTTTGACACAGGCTTATCTGACTTGTGGGTGCCCTCCCTCTTTTGCCCCAGTCCAGCCTGTTGTGAGTACAAACACTCTGTACACGGACCATCCTTCACTTGCCCTGCCACCCTGTTTTCCACCCTTGGCCCCTAATGACACTCATCTCTTGTGTCTGCAGCTATGCAAGTTAGGTTCAGACATTACATATCTTCCACCTTCCGGCCTATGCAAAAGACCTTTAGCATCGCCTATGGATCTGGGAGTATGAAGGGATTTCTTGCTTATGACACCGTTCGGGTAACTTTTAAAGAGAAGCTGAGTCAAGACTGGCTATGGAGTGATCCCTGCTTGCAAAACAGATGCAGGACCATCTGGCAGGACCCTTCGTAGCCTAACTCCCATAGATATTGGCCATCTTACCCACAGGATCATGTCCCTGGGGAGGCGTTGCCCATTGTGACACTCGAGCAGCAGATTAAATAACACAGAGAGTGACTTGAGGTTTGGACTTGCAGCTCCTCTGCCCATGAGCAGTTCAAGGTTCATTTTGCTGAGAATGAGAAGAGGGGGATAAAAGCACCCACTTTTATATTCACAGAATGTTCCAGGCACTTTCAGGTGATAATTGCTTTAGTCTGCAACAACCCCACACAGCACGTGGTCTGCTTAGCTCATGAGACATATGAGGAAACTGAGGTACAGACAGCAAGGGCCTTGCTGAGGTTACACATACAGAAAGTGGTGGAGCTGGCTGGCTTTCAAGACTGCACTTGTTTTGCTGTGGGGTGTTTGGGACAGGATAAAACTGATCTGGGCACCCTGGGGGTAGTCAAGGGCTTGAAGTTTTCCGAGTGCAGAACTGGAGGCCAGAGATGTCAGGGCCTTGATAAATGAATTCTCACTCTAGGAGACCTTTGAGAGTCTAATAAAACCTATGGCCTGCCTCTCCAAAGTACTTGAGTAGTTCCCCTCTCTCTCCTTCTCTTTCATACACACTTACAGAAATACACACATATCTCCAAAACTGAATTTCCCAGGCAGTAATTTCATAAAACCCTGCAAATAAGATTGTGTTTTCAGCTTCTGTCTTCCCGGACAGATGCAGAATCCACAGTACCTTACAGAGAATGCAGTCCATTCCTGTCATTGTTGCTGCTGCTAAGTCACTTCAGTCGTGTCCAACTCTGTGCGACCCCATAGACGGCAGCCCACCAGGCTCCCCCATCCTTGGGATTCTCCAGGCAAGAATACTGGAGTGGGTTGCCATTTCCTTCTCCAACGCATGAAAATGAAAAGTGAAAGTGAAGTTGTTCAGTCCTGTTCAACCCTCAGCGACCCCACGGACTGCAGCCTTCCAGGCTCCTCCGTCCATGCGATTTTCCAGGCAAGAGTACTGGAGTGGCGTGCCACTGCCTTCTCCAATTCCTGTCATTACATCATGCCAAAGAGGCTATCTTGCCCTGATCTGTGGCTTCTGTCCAGGTGGGGCAACCAAGTCAGGCCAGGACCCATTGGTGCCACCTTGTGGACAAAACAATCGAGGTCAAACCGATGATCGTGCCAAAGAGGCTATCTTGCCCTTGATCGTTTTGTCCACAAGGTGGAACCAGTGGGTCCTGGCCTGACTCTTGGTTGCCCCACCTGGACAGAAACCACAAGGCCAATTTCACTCACTCAAGTGGTATTTTTCAGAGGGGCAGATGCTTTAAAATTCACAGCCTCTCGCAAATGGAACCCAAATTTCCCTCCCAGCTTGATCTAACTGTCTGAGGTCCACCAAGGACACAGCCCTTCCTCTATTCTTCTTTGAGGATCTAACGGCAATGCACCCAAACCAGTTCTAGCCCCACTTCATGTAACTCTAAGTGGGAACATTATTCTCTCCCACAGATTGGGGACCTTGTAAGAATTGCCCAGCCGTTCAGTCTAAGCCTGGGAGAATACGGGTTTGAGGGTATACCTTTTGATGGCATCTTGTGCTTGAACTACCCCAACATATCCTTCACTGGACCCATCCCCATCTTTGACAACCTGAAGAATCAAGATCCCATTTCTGAGCCTGTTTTTGCTTTCTACTAGAGCAAGTAATGCTGAGGTGGACAATCCCTTTCTCCAAATTAGCTGTAAGATGCTTTCAGTTGCACGAAAATTATAGAACACTTGATGAAAAAAAAGTATCCTGAGAGATCGGGGAAGGCAATGGCACCCCACCCCAGTACTCTTGCCTGGAAAATCCAATGGACGGAGTAGCCTGGTGGGCCGCAGTCCATGGGGTCGCTAACAGTCAGATAGACTGAGTGACTTCACTTTCACTTTTCTCTTTCATGCGTTGGAGAAGGAAATGGCAACCCACTCCAGTATTCTTGCCTGGAGAATCCCAGGGATGGGGGAGCCTGGTGGACTGCTGTCTATGGGGTCACACAGAGTCGGACACGACTGAAGTGACTTAGCAGCAGCAGTAGCAGCATCCTGAGAGATAATCTAACCCATGATAACTATGGCCCCAGGACCCTACCTGGCATCACCACTGGTTTTTATAAATAATGTTTTATTGGAACACATCCCTATTCCTGGGCTCAAGAGCAGTAAGTTGGCCTAGGGGGGTGAGTGAAG
>SJYX01005775.1:0-15402 GCA_006410675.1 Oreotragus oreotragus
CATGGACTGCAGCCCACCAGGCTACTCCGTCCATTGGATTTTCCAGGCAAGAGTACTGGGGTGGGGATACTCCCAATGAGAGATTTAGCTTGTCTACTGTGAATAATGTTGCAATAAATGAGCAAGTGCAGATATGTTTTTGAGATACTTATTTCATTTCTTTTGTATATTTATCTACTAATGAGATTGCTGGAACTGTGGTAATTCTAATTTTTTGAGGAAACTCATACTGATTTCTATAATGGCTGTACCAATTTACATTCCCACCAGCAGTGTAGAAGGGGTCCCTTTTCTTCAGTAGTCTAGATATGAAAACAATTCAAGGGGTCCAAGGGATGACCGGACAAAGAAAATTATATATAGATGACATACATATATTCATAATGGGCTATTAGTCACCTATAAAAGAGAAGGAAATTCTGCCTTATGGACAATACAGATAAACAGAGAGAACATTATGCTAAATGAAATGTCAGAGAAAGACAAATACTATATGATCTCACTAATATACGGAATCTAAAGAAGTTAAATCCACAGAACCAGAGTAGAACAGTAGTTTCCAGGGACTGGGAGATGGGGAAAATGGGGAGATGTTGGTCAGAAATTACTTTCAGTTATAATATGAATAAGGTCTGATCTAATGTACAGTGCAGTGACTATAGTTAGTAGTACTTGAAATTTTGCTAAGAGTAGTTCTTAACTGGACTAACCACACCAAAAAAAAAGTAACTTTATGTGGTAATGAATGTGTTAATCAGTTTGATTGTGGTTATTATTCACAATGTATGCAGATATCAAACCATCACTTTGTTCAAGTTAAATATATATACACTTTTTATTTGTCAGTTAATTATACCTCAGTAGAGCTGGGGATGGGGAGGGGGAAAAAAAGAATTTTATTTGGAGGGAAATGGAGAAAATATTCATTTTGAGCACAGACTGCTCAAATCTCTGCCATTATCACTGTAATACTCTTCTACAGGTTTTGGGGGGCTACATTCCCTTCAGTTGCCTCTTTATGGGACAACAATTTTGTAATATTTTCTCTGGAGCAAATAGAAAAGATAATTGTCTTCTCTCTAGCACATTAATTTGTTTTTACATATCATTAATAGTTTAGAAAAGTCTTTAAGCGTTACAATTCACTATTGGTAGTGTCATGAAAATTCTTATGATTGTTCTTAAATTTGGAAAAGTTTCTATCAAGTGTTTTTCATACCTGAGCTGTTAACAGTTGGAAGCATAGTTCGCAGACTAGCTTCTGAGTCCACTGATTCCAAGCATCATTTCTTTAAAGCCACATACACTGGTCATTTGGCACTGCAGGGAATATTCATAATTCAATGCAATCTCTGGTCCTGCACTTTTGTCACAACAGTAGGGGACAGTATTCTTGGAAGTCATTCCTACAAGGGTATGGCTAATGATATCTAATAATATTTGGAAATGATAATGCGCCACAATTATCCCACTAAACCAAGACTAAATGTATTTTCAACTGTTTTTGCTGGATTTTGAAAATGGCCATGGCCACTCAGCTACTTGACACAAGGGAACATACGACAGAAGGGTGACTGGATAGGAAAGTGACAGTGGTCTTTACTGATTCTGGTTAAAATATTTTACAGATATTAAGGAACATATCATGTATGGATGTGAGAGTTGGACTGTGAAGAAGGCTGAGCACCAAAGAATTGATGCTTTTGAACTGTGGTGTTGGAGAAGACTCTTGAGAGTCCCTTGGACTGCAAGGAGATCCAACCAGTCCATTCTGAACGAGATCAGCCCTGGGATTTCTTTGGAAGGAATGATGCTAAAGCTGAAACTCCAGTACTTTGGCCACCTCATGAGAAGAGTTGACTCAGAGAAGACTCTGATGCTGGGAGAGATTGGGGGCAGGAAGAGAAGGGGACGATCGAGGACGAGATGGCTGGATGGCATCACGGACTCGATGGACGTGAGTCTGAGTGAACTCCGAGAGATGGTGATGAACAGGGAGGCCTGGCGTGCTGCGATTCATGGGGTCGCAAAGAGTCGGACACGACTGAGCGACTGAAATGAAGTGAACTGAAGAAACATATCACCAAGTAAATGCATCACTAGGGCTTGCCCTCCACAGGGGACTTGGGAAGACCCCTGAAGTTTAAGCTAAATCAAGTTTGCTGACACCTAAGTCCTCAAAAGGGGATCCCCTGCTGGCTCAGTGGCAAAGAAATCCGCCTGCAATGCAGGAGACGCAAGGGACGTGGGTTCAATCCCTGGATCGAGAAGATCCCCTGGAGAAGGCAATGGCTACCCACTCCAGTATTCTTGCCTGGAGAATTCCACGGTACTCCAAACCATTCCATAGCACTGAGCGCCTGCATATGAGTTAACTCTCCAGCTAGATTAGAAATGCAGGGGGCAGGTGCTGCGTCAGAGTGCCTAGCACAAGACCTGCTTTAAATTAGACAGTCAGTGAGAAACAGATGAAACTGCTAAAGGGCAGGAAGACAAATTGCAAGAACTTAAGACAGATGCCACAGAGGAAAGGTTTGGGTGCTATGGATAAAAATATTCAGAGAGGGAGGTGCCCTGCGAGTGCTGGAGGATAAGGACCAGAGAGCTCAGAACTAATGAAGGGTAAGACAGGTACAGGAAGGACCTTTAAAGCCACCAAGGTGATTCTATCTATATAAGATGTCCAGGAAGGGAAAATTCATGGAGATGGAAAGTAGATTCGTAGTTGCCTGGAGTTGAAGGTAGAATTGGGAGTGAGGCAAATAAATGAGCATGAGGAATATTTTGGGGGTGGTGGAAATGACCTAAGTTGGATTGTGGTTATTGTGTAAGTCTTTAAATTTGCTAATAATCATCTGTATACTTTTGAGTGAAATTTATGATATGTAAATGATAGCAATACAGCTGTTTAAGGTATTTTTGTTTTTTTTCTGAAAAGGGAAAACTAAGATTCAAATGCAAAGAGGTTGTAATAAGTCAGTAGTGTTAATAAACTGTGAGTAATTGTTCAGTCTCACCAAGATTCCCGCACATGGTGGTGAAGTGTGGTGTGCACATGAGCCATTATGTGGACAGGGCAGCCCTGGAGCCTGTCTATCTGCAGTGTCCAGAGCTCTCTCACTTTGCTGGTTCCCCAAGTTACTAGTTACTATGTGGCCAGTTAAAAAGAAGCAACATGCGACATGAATGCCCAGATACCAGCCTGTGGAATATTCTTCAAATATTACAGCTCACATATGAAAAACACTTCAAGAATTGACACGACATTATCAGTGCTGAGTTATAAAGTTCAGAGACATTTTTCTAAACTAAAATGATGTGAGAGAAAACATGCTAGAGAAGATGATCTTTTCTATGGGAGACAGACGCTTTACTGTCTTGAGCCACCAGGAAGTCACAGTGATGTGAGCGGCAACTAATTTTTTATTGTGGGAGGGGTTGTGCTTTTAAAAAGTTTGTTATTTATCACTGATTTTCTCACTCTTAAGTATTCATTACCATGCCAACTTTGCATTGCTAATTTTTTAGTATTTTTCTTAAAGAAGTTCTCCCAAATTATATAACCTCAGACTCAACAAAACCTGGATCTGCCTCTGTGGGTCAGGCGTAAGCATCTTGTTATCTTGTTTAGTCATTATAAAAGCCTTATGGGATTCCTATTATTAGATTCCCCATTACAGGCTAAGAAACTAGCTAATAGGTTAACTTATTTAAAGTCATACCGTCAGAATTTGGGCTTCCCTTGTGGCTCAGCTGGTAAAGACTCCGCCTGCAATGCAGGAGACCTGGGTTCGATCTGTGGTTTGGGAAGATCCCCTGGAGAATGGCATGGCAACCCACTCCAGTATTCTTGCCTGGAGAATCGCCATGGACAGAGAAGCCTGGCGGGCTATAGTCCATACGGTCGCAGAGTCGGACACGACTGAGTGACTAAGCACACACGCACAGTCAGAATTCAAGCCTAGAACTGTGTAGCTATGACATTATGTTTTCCACTCCAAGACCCCAAGATAACCTTGACCTTACATTGCCTATCTCTTCTGACATCACTTAACCACCGACCTTCTCATTGCTATAGCTGGGATCAGCGTGTGAGGTGAATCAATTGCAGAGTCAAATCCTTTCTTTCTTTTAACATTTGATATTCTGTTTGTGGATTTTTTCCATTAACTTTGATTAAAAAAATATTACATTAAAATGTTATCTCAATGGCTGAATTTTGTGATGTGTTTGGTGCCCTGGACAAGTGCTTCAGTTGCCTCATCCTACTTTTAGCCTGGTGTCACGTGCTGAATGAAGATGTGAACACCCACTTCATGCTTTAACTTCTAATGAAGGCGGGCCCAAATTTCATCCATTGACTTTCATACAATCTGTCTTTGCAGACATTTTTCGCTTACGTCTTCAAACTACCATTTGAGAACTCAGTTCTTCACAGATAAGTTGGCCAATAATAATATTGGATTATCTATTGATGGGACTGCTTGCCAGCCACTGGCAAAGGAGTTAGCTTCAGTCAAGGTGGAAGGAAAGTTCATTTCCACAGAAAGTCTTGCCTTTACGTCACCTGGTCTTGTAAAATCCTCTGAATGGAGCAACTTCCCCACATCCTCTGCAGATGCTAGCAGCACTGGCTTGCAGAGCAGGTTGGCAGTTCCCTGAGACTAGGTCCTCTCAAGTACGTCACTTGGAGGCCTCCACACTGACTGAATTCTGGTAGTGACCTGAGAAGAATACTCCTCTTCCCTATTCTGCCTCCAGGCCCAAGGCTTTGGCTTTCATTTTTAACAATCAGGGTCACAAAGGACTTTGTACTCAATAAGAATACATATTATTTTCAAGCTCATATGGAAGTTTCACAATGTAATGACCATAACTGAGGCCTCAGAGGAAATCTCAAAAAAAATTTTTAACTTGCAAACATAGAAGCTCTTTATGAAATTAGGAATTAACAAAAAGATAAAGCATCATTACCACTGGAAATCGAATAACAAGCTTATAAATATTCATAGATCAAGTGGAAAATAAGTAGAAGTTGGGAGCTATTTTTAAACTATACAGCGATGAAAGCACTTGACATTAAAATCTTCACTATTCAGGAAAATGTGTAGTCCTCAATGCATTTATTAGAAAACAGGGAAGTCTGAAAGTAAGCTTACAATCTAAGAAGCTATAAAGACAGCAGCAAAAATAAACCTAGAGGATGTAGTGGGAAGAAAACGATAAAGGTAAAATCAGAAAACGAATCAAACTTCCTGTCTGTTCTAAAGCAATCTCTCTCAGAAGTAGTGAGTCAATAAAACCAAAAGTAGTTTCTTTTTTTTAAGGGCACCAAGACTGACAAACCTGAAACAAGAATAATGAAGAGAAAGAAGGAGTACATAAACATAACAGAAAGGATACAAAAACTAGCCCCAGATAACTGCTTGTATCAATCAAGTTAAAACTATAAAAACTAAACGTGGCTTAACAAAGAGAACCTGAAGAGATCAACGGTCACAGATTGTAACAGTGGTTAATAATAGACCTGGAAAAATGCCCCAAGCCCAGAGATTACTGAGCAAGTCAACCAAAATTTCCAGAATAAATAATACCTATCTTACATACCTAGACTTTAGCTAACTTCTTTACAAATTGTTCCAAAACCTCAAAACAGATGGGAAGCTATCCAATTCAAACAAAACTAGCATAATGCAGATATCAAAATTAAACAAGTACATAAGTACACACTGTAAAAGCAAGTCACAGACCAGTCTTCTAAAGTACATGAAATATCTTAAATGAAGTGTTAGCAAAAGGAACCCAGTAGTGTAATAAAAGAATGATCAAGTAAAAATTCATCCAAGCTGCCAAGGTCAATTCCCACATTTCACATTCTCTTAATCCAAACACGCCCCATCTAAACCAGCTTTGGGGGCTGTTGGCTCAAAAATCGTTCACTGTGTCCACCCTTCCCCTCTTACACCTCCTATAGTAGGCTGGCTAGATGTCACCTTTTGGGGTCAGATCACATCACCCCTCTGTTCAATGCCCTTTGAAGGCTTTAAGCTTTGATCTTTCTTGCTTAAACATTGAATTCTTTCATCTTTCTGTCTCCCTGTTATTCTCAACTCTAAAAATTACTTAACAGTTTCTGATAACAGGAGACAGTCTATAGGTACCTTTCATTCTAGTAAAATTACTCAGGTTTCAATAGGAAGCACATACTAACAGGCCTTTCCTATTGTTACTATGCAAATCATAAAACATTAAGTCCCAAAGGAGCAGAATTTGAAGTTGAAATACAGAAAAAATTTCCGTAAAATTTTCATCAAAATTTCCAAACTGGTACTTTCTAAACTGGTACCAGCTTTCCAAACTGGTACAATGTTTCACAGCTTTCCCAAGGGTCTCTCTGAAATTCCTCCATTGTAAGAAAGGTTAATATGTGAGTTGGGAGTACTAAAAAGACTAAATAATACCCTGATTTAAAGCAAATTTTTATGTAATAAAGAACTGAGAGAAACATGATAATTGTTTCTAAAGAGAACAGGAGTTAATATTATAAAGTCATTGCCTACTACCTTTAAAAGAACCTAGTAATTATTTTGCACTTACCTTAATTCTATTTACAAATTACTTAAATGTGTACATATGTACCAGCCACATCATCAGTAAAGTTTACAAGCAAGGCAGAAGTGCAATTTACACATATTTCTGTTTTAACAATGACAGTATAAACATTTTATGTCTACCCAAAATGCATTTTAAAATCTAGTTTTAGAAAATTAGTGTTAATCTAAGCATATGCGTCACTACACACTAATCCAATAATCAACAAATTAGTTGGCTAATTGTGGCTCAGAGGTTAAAGCGTCTGCCTCCAATGTGGGAGACCCGGGTTCGATCCCTGGGTCGGGAAGATCCCCTGGAGAAGGAAATGGCAATCCACTCCAGTATTCTTGCCTGGAGAATCCCATGGACGGAGAAGCCTAATAGGTTATAGTCCACGGGGTCGCAAAGAGTCGGACACGACTGAGCGACTTCACCTCACCTCACCTCAATAAGCTAAAATAATATGTACCTGGAAAGCAAAAACAGCAGTAAAACCAGGAACATCTCTGAGCAGTGATGATGCAGTCATAAAAAACTGGCCTGACTGTAAGGCAGTTTCTGTCAGTTGCTGACGGGCCATTGACCCAAAAGCTGGAAACCCTCACACCCCCTCACTCCCCGTCCTTGGATCCTGCTTGCCTCCCCTACTGCCAGAAGCTGCTCCAAGGCTCTAGCCTTGAAATAGAAGTGTGGTCTTGAGGACTGGATGCGTGACTACGGCCACTCAAGACAAGCCGTGTAAGTTCCTTTGTTTATGAACCCTGCCACCCACCCATCTGGAGTGGCTACCTATTCCATCGGCCTCTCCTTGTCCTCCGCACGGGGGGGTGTGTTCCAGATTCTATGCAAGAAGCTTCTGAGGAGGTTGCAACCCAGAATCTGTTTACGTGCACTTTGGGGAGTTTTTGCAAAATGACAAAGTTGCACAGGAACCAGGTTTCTTAGGAGTAATCTCTAATAAAAACTGATTTTCACTTGACTACATACTTAGCAATCTTTAGCAAACTCATTTGGTGGGTTGTTAGTAAGCAATGCTTTTCAGCCGCAAAACTGAAATGAAAATCTGCAAAACTGTGTCTGTTAACTAATGGGAACTAAAGAAAGGGCTTTCATTTTTGGCTCAACTCAAGATGCATGAGAAGGCAATGGGTTAAGAGCCTCTATGTCCCCTAATCATGGCTCACTTCTCTGCCTCTCAGAGGTATCCTAAGAAGGCAGAGGAGGAGGATGCCCAGTTTTTGTTTGACACAGATCCCATCTCTTAATTTAGAGATAAAAGATGAATGATTCATGAAGTATTATCGTTTTTATTGTTCAGGTGGTCTTTGTTTCATGTGCGAAAATTTTTTTTTTAAATTTTAAACTGTCTTTAGTAATTTGAGATTCCACCTAAATAATATCTGCAGTGCTGCTTTCAGTCTTGTTAATTATCTTTTTTTGGCCTTTAAAAGTATTTTCAGTGTCTTCAAAAGTTACTTTGAACAGAGGAGTCATGGTTTTCTTAACACTTTGCTATTAATAATATATGCATTTCCTAGCCTCACAGGTTGACTACAACAGATTCCTGTCTATAAACAGCTTTCAAATAGTTTTTAGCACACAAATATACATTAATGTCAGAGAAGGCAATGGCAAGCCACTCCAGTACTCTTGTCTGGAAAATCCCATGGACGGAGGAGCCTGGTAGGCTGCAGTCCATGGGGTCGCGAAGAGTCAGACACAACTGAGTGACTCCACTTTCACTTTTCACTTTCATGTGTTGGAGAAGGCAATAGCAACCCACTCCAGTGTTCTTGCCTGGAGAATCTCAGGAACAGGGGAGCCTGATGGGAGCCCCCTGCCGTCTATGGGGTCGCACAGAGTCGGACACGACCGAAGCAACTTAGCAGCTGCAGCATACATTAATGTATAAATGAAAATAGAATTCTTTTTCCATCAATGCACTGAATCTGTGCTAGGATATATTCCTTAAGAGTAGTGGTCAACTATAAATCAAATTGTATGTTCCTATCAAACAATGGTTAGAATAGCAGATTGGCAGATGTCCACATCACCTGGGATATCCCTAAACTGTTAACTTTAATGACAGTTTCCATTTGTTGAAAAGGGGCTCAGAGAACTCCTGGTGAGCATGCCCCATTCTCTCATCACTCCCCACCTCAGAAAGCAAATGGGCAGAGACTTGTCCCATAGGAGGGAGTCAGGAGGACAGATTATCTACAGCCCATTAGGATTCCTCTTTAGACCTATGTTCCCCTTGATGTCAATCTCCATTCTCTAACTGAAGTCTGGCTGCCTTTAGAGGACAAGGCTTTTCAAAGTGGCTCTTTTTGATCTCAAACCCCAGGTAGGCATCTCTCCACGCATTTGCAGACATCTAGATTAAACTTCCCCAAATCTCAATTTCGAGCATCCCATATCCTGACTGCCACTTCCTGTCTTTCCAGTTCATTCCCTCTGGCCTCCACACTCGGACAACTCTGACCTCAATGGGAACTTCACACTACTAAGCCCTTCTCTATCAACTGCCACTACTGAGCTCTTGCCTGTCCATCACTCAGTTTGCATCCCTTTGACTTGAATGACAGAGGAGCTTCCTTGCATACATCCACAGTTCCCCTGCTCTTCTGTTCTAACTTAAATCCAACTTTCCACCAAGCAGTAAATGTGGCTAGAAGGAAGAGGCATGCTAACTGGTTGAAGTTCATGCTGCCTGACAACCCTACTACAAGCTACTGGTCAATCGTCTCTTACTCTTCCTAGGCAACTATTTCTTGGGATTCGAACACTCTTTACCCTTTCTCAACTGATAACTCCAAGTGCTTCTTTAATAGGGAAAATCACAGTGACCAAAGGCTAACTTTCCACACTTACTTACCATAAAGATTCACCCCTCTGATGCCTCTCCTTTCAGACAGCCACATGGCTCTCTTCAATGGTCACCTTTTCAGAAGGGCCTCCCTAGTTACTGTCAAAACCAGCATTCTTGATACTTTTTCTGCCTTATTTTTCCCCATTGCATTTCCCACACTTGACATACAAATGTGCTCTTTTCCCCAGTCCTCCACACACTCACTCTGGAGCGTAAGCACTGTGAAATCAGGATTTTCTGTGTTTTGACCTTAGACCAATATCTAGCAAGTATTAAGAGCTAATAAATACCTATTAAATGAGGAACAAATAAACTATCCAAAGACAAAAAATTTAGAAGCACAATACTTCGTATTGTATAATTATAGTATATAGCTGCTCTTGGAACACTGCAGTTTCTCTTAATTCAGTAAGACTCTCTCCTGCTGGAGGCCACAGGACACGGGGACACACACGGCGCTGGGGGTGGGCTGGGCTCGGAGTAGGTGGTGGGTGGGTAGAACATTTGACTTCTGCTATCAGTTCTGTCACTAATTAGTAATGTCATTTAGGGTGAGTCATTTAACCTCTCATTTCCAGCAGGGAATGTGAGAGAGTACTTTTATTTTTATCCAAAGAAAAGAGATCCAACAAGCGCAAAACCACTCATCACACACATCAACAGCCTTTTCCCTTCCAAAGTTCATCAGTAGGACTTTTATAGTGTTTATAATAAAATTTTATTCTACAACCTAATGGATCATTAAAAATTTTTATAATAAATAAATGTTAGTAAACGAGATTTTTAAAAATCAGAATAAGATCGCTCTCAAAGTTCCAGATGGTAATCTTAAAAGTCAATTAAATAGGATAGTCACATGTTATAAAAACTTTGCTATNATAAGCTAAAATAATATGTACCTGGAAAGCAAAAACAGCAGTAAAACCAGGAACATCTCTGAGCAGTGATGATGCAGTCATAAAAAACTGGCCTGACTGTAAGGCAGTTTCTGTCAGTTGCTGACGGGCCATTGACCCAAAAGCTGGAAACCCTCACACCCCCTCACTCCCCGTCCTTGGATCCTGCTTGCCTCCCCTACTGCCAGAAGCTGCTCCAAGGCTCTAGCCTTGAAATAGAAGTGTGGTCTTGAGGACTGGATGCGTGACTACGGCCACTCAAGACAAGCCGTGTAAGTTCCTTTGTTTATGAACCCTGCCACCCACCCATCTGGAGTGGCTACCTATTCCATCGGCCTCTCCTTGTCCTCCGCACGGGGGGGTGTGTTCCAGATTCTATGCAAGAAGCTTCTGAGGAGGTTGCAACCCAGAATCTGTTTACGTGCACTTTGGGGAGTTTTTGCAAAATGACAAAGTTGCACAGGAACCAGGTTTCTTAGGAGTAATCTCTAATAAAAACTGATTTTCACTTGACTACATACTTAGCAATCTTTAGCAAACTCATTTGGTGGGTTGTTAGTAAGCAATGCTTTTCAGCCGCAAAACTGAAATGAAAATCTGCAAAACTGTGTCTGTTAACTAATGGGAACTAAAGAAAGGGCTTTCATTTTTGGCTCAACTCAAGATGCATGAGAAGGCAATGGGTTAAGAGCCTCTATGTCCCCTAATCATGGCTCACTTCTCTGCCTCTCAGAGGTATCCTAAGAAGGCAGAGGAGGAGGATGCCCAGTTTTTGTTTGACACAGATCCCATCTCTTAATTTAGAGATAAAAGATGAATGATTCATGAAGTATTATCGTTTTTATTGTTCAGGTGGTCTTTGTTTCATGTGCGAAAATTTTTTTTTTAAATTTTAAACTGTCTTTAGTAATTTGAGATTCCACCTAAATAATATCTGCAGTGCTGCTTTCAGTCTTGTTAATTATCTTTTTTTGGCCTTTAAAAGTATTTTCAGTGTCTTCAAAAGTTACTTTGAACAGAGGAGTCATGGTTTTCTTAACACTTTGCTATTAATAATATATGCATTTCCTAGCCTCACAGGTTGACTACAACAGATTCCTGTCTATAAACAGCTTTCAAATAGTTTTTAGCACACAAATATACATTAATGTCAGAGAAGGCAATGGCAAGCCACTCCAGTACTCTTGTCTGGAAAATCCCATGGACGGAGGAGCCTGGTAGGCTGCAGTCCATGGGGTCGCGAAGAGTCAGACACAACTGAGTGACTCCACTTTCACTTTTCACTTTCATGTGTTGGAGAAGGCAATAGCAACCCACTCCAGTGTTCTTGCCTGGAGAATCTCAGGAACAGGGGAGCCTGATGGGAGCCCCCTGCCGTCTATGGGGTCGCACAGAGTCGGACACGACCGAAGCAACTTAGCAGCTGCAGCATACATTAATGTATAAATGAAAATAGAATTCTTTTTCCATCAATGCACTGAATCTGTGCTAGGATATATTCCTTAAGAGTAGTGGTCAACTATAAATCAAATTGTATGTTCCTATCAAACAATGGTTAGAATAGCAGATTGGCAGATGTCCACATCACCTGGGATATCCCTAAACTGTTAACTTTAATGACAGTTTCCATTTGTTGAAAAGGGGCTCAGAGAACTCCTGGTGAGCATGCCCCATTCTCTCATCACTCCCCACCTCAGAAAGCAAATGGGCAGAGACTTGTCCCATAGGAGGGAGTCAGGAGGACAGATTATCTACAGCCCATTAGGATTCCTCTTTAGACCTATGTTCCCCTTGATGTCAATCTCCATTCTCTAACTGAAGTCTGGCTGCCTTTAGAGGACAAGGCTTTTCAAAGTGGCTCTTTTTGATCTCAAACCCCAGGTAGGCATCTCTCCACGCATTTGCAGACATCTAGATTAAACTTCCCCAAATCTCAATTTCGAGCATCCCATATCCTGACTGCCACTTCCTGTCTTTCCAGTTCATTCCCTCTGGCCTCCACACTCGGACAACTCTGACCTCAATGGGAACTTCACACTACTAAGCCCTTCTCTATCAACTGCCACTACTGAGCTCTTGCCTGTCCATCACTCAGTTTGCATCCCTTTGACTTGAATGACAGAGGAGCTTCCTTGCATACATCCACAGTTCCCCTGCTCTTCTGTTCTAACTTAAATCCAACTTTCCACCAAGCAGTAAATGTGGCTAGAAGGAAGAGGCATGCTAACTGGTTGAAGTTCATGCTGCCTGACAACCCTACTACAAGCTACTGGTCAATCGTCTCTTACTCTTCCTAGGCAACTATTTCTTGGGATTCGAACACTCTTTACCCTTTCTCAACTGATAACTCCAAGTGCTTCTTTAATAGGGAAAATCACAGTGACCAAAGGCTAACTTTCCACACTTACTTACCATAAAGATTCACCCCTCTGATGCCTCTCCTTTCAGACAGCCACATGGCTCTCTTCAATGGTCACCTTTTCAGAAGGGCCTCCCTAGTTACTGTCAAAACCAGCATTCTTGATACTTTTTCTGCCTTATTTTTCCCCATTGCATTTCCCACACTTGACATACAAATGTGCTCTTTTCCCCAGTCCTCCACACACTCACTCTGGAGCGTAAGCACTGTGAAATCAGGATTTTCTGTGTTTTGACCTTAGACCAATATCTAGCAAGTATTAAGAGCTAATAAATACCTATTAAATGAGGAACAAATAAACTATCCAAAGACAAAAAATTTAGAAGCACAATACTTCGTATTGTATAATTATAGTATATAGCTGCTCTTGGAACACTGCAGTTTCTCTTAATTCAGTAAGACTCTCTCCTGCTGGAGGCCACAGGACACGGGGACACACACGGCGCTGGGGGTGGGCTGGGCTCGGAGTAGGTGGTGGGTGGGTAGAACATTTGACTTCTGCTATCAGTTCTGTCACTAATTAGTAATGTCATTTAGGGTGAGTCATTTAACCTCTCATTTCCAGCAGGGAATGTGAGAGAGTACTTTTATTTTTATCCAAAGAAAAGAGATCCAACAAGCGCAAAACCACTCATCACACACATCAACAGCCTTTTCCCTTCCAAAGTTCATCAGTAGGACTTTTATAGTGTTTATAATAAAATTTTATTCTACAACCTAATGGATCATTAAAAATTTTTATAATAAATAAATGTTAGTAAACGAGATTTTTAAAAATCAGAATAAGATCGCTCTCAAAGTTCCAGATGGTAATCTTAAAAGTCAATTAAATAGGATAGTCACATGTTATAAAAACTTTGCTATGAATGTGCAAGGAAAAAGAATGCCTAATTTAACCAAGAAAGACAAATTAAGGTTATGATTAGTTAACAGTCATATATATTTTGAAAGTAGGGTTTTCTGAATACAAACAGAGTAAGTACTTGGTAATGTCCACAAATTAACGAAAACATGTTCACATATATTACTAGTTGAAATACAGTATCAATGCATTTCCTCGAGCAGTAAATCCAATACATCCTAGATGTAAGAATACCACCAATTCTCCCCAACCATAAACACACAAAACACCAAGCCATATTGTCAAGCAAAATATTTTTAATTAGTAGGCTGATCATAAATAAATCCACATAAAAGATTTAACAGAATTACAAAGAGTTTTGTGTTTCTTTTGTGGACTCAATTCATAATATGCATTAGTCAACCTCATTCTCTAACTGCGACAAAAAGAGTTGTCATCCAACAATGCAGCACAGTTTAAGCAATTCATATTCTGTAGTTACATTTTTACATTTTCTTTACAAATGTAACATTTATGTACATTATATATATATATTTTTCTATAGGTCATGTACTGAAACTCTATTGTTTTTACAGGGAAAATATTGAATTCATTTAATGAATATGAATCATTCCTTGTTAAAAAGTAATTCATATAAACAAATAACACGGTGCCACTGCCTTTTGGCATCTCCTATCAGAGTTCAAGTCCAGAAGTGTTATATTAATTATAAGAAAAAAGAACTTATCTAATTTTTCATTGACATATCATCCCACATAGCTACGGAAGTTTGCCAGCTTGCAATGAACAGAGAACTGTACTGCTGCACTTTGGAAATGTGTGGAAACCAATTCAAAATATACTTGGTGAAACAGCATCATCAGCATCAAACTTAGGGTGAAGAAAATCTGTCACGTTCTTTCTTCCTCTTTACCTTTTGCCAAAGCCTCAGACAAGGTGCTATCCTAACGCACTGCCTCTTGTAACAAGTGCCTTCATTTCAAATTTCCTATGTGCTTCTCTGACAGATTATGCTTTACCTAGGTTATAGATCCTCTTTCTTCTTATTCAATTTTATTTCACTTCACTTACAAATCTGCTGCTGAACATGAAGCAAGAATTCATAGTAAGAGAAGGCGGCTTCTGTCCGGTCTTCAATCAAATGTTGAAAAAATTCTGTTTTGGCAGGACTCTCATCTCTGAAAAAGAAAAAAGAATGTTTATCTAAAAATGCATATTATTAAAAAGAATACTTATACATTAGAAAAAATATGTGGGGACTTTTATGAAAAAGGATAGGGGATGTTAATCAAGTAACAGTCTTCTACCACTAGAATGTGTTCTGATATTATTATTTAAAATTTGATTTGAAGACAAACAATTTCACATGGATTGGACAGGATAAGACAATTTCATAATTAAATTACAGAAATACTTACTTTACCACATGAAGAACTGGGCTTAATGGTCTGCTGTCTCTAAGCCAAGTTATAAAGGATCTGGTTCTCTCTGATGAAAGTGTGTCTAGCTCTGGAAGATGTGTCTGGCAAAAAATGCAATTAGGAAGTCATTTTCTTTCTTAGAGATTTAGGCAGTATTAGAACTCAATTATAATCACCACTACCATCTAACGCCAGCACTCGATTCCAGCACCAACAGGAGCAACCAAACACAAGAAATTTATTACATTGTTGATAAATCTGTTTTTCTGACTAATAAGACATATTTGATGATAAGTATGCCACTGACATTTTACCTGAATATTATAGTTTTTCCAGAC
>SJYX01005776.1:5162-21748 GCA_006410675.1 Oreotragus oreotragus
TGAACAGTGATTGACTTGCTTTATAACCCATACATGTAATAAGGATGTAGTCTGCCTTGGAAGGGAGGAGGAAATGGCAACCCACTCCAGTATTCTTGCCTGGAAAATCCCATGGGCAGAGGAGCTTGGTGGGCTATGGTCCATAGGGTTGCAAAGAGTCGGACATGACTGAGTGACTGAGCGCTGCCTTGGAAGAGGCAAAGTCCCTCCAGTTGAAGCAATGCAGAAAAGGGCTAAGAACTGAGGGCTGTCTGCTGCAGTGCTCCCAAGAGCTGGGGGGATCCTTTTAGTTCAGAGGAGGAACTTGACAATGCTGCACAGCACCCACTACATCCACAAACACGACGCTCTAGATGGTTTGGATTCCATTAACCCTGAGTGTAATTGTGTGTGGATGGAGGTAGGGTTAGGGAGGTGCATTTCTTCCAGGGCTCTAGAACCACCAGTCATGATTTCTGTGAGGGAAAACAGAGCTCAATAAAACACTGTGAACTGAATTTAAAATAAATTTGATAATAATGACTTAAAATCATTTGATTTTAGTCTTTTATTAGGTTTAATGTTTCTAAGAAGAAAAACAGATTTTACATACTGAAATTCTGAAAATGTGTTCATTTCAAAATCTTCAGTGAAGATTTTAGAATAAGGAAGTCACTAAACATAAAGATTTACATTTTTAGATAAGGAAAAATTGTGAATAAAGTGCAATGTGGGTAGCAGTGATTTAAAGGAAGTGTATATAAATAGAGGCTAGTTGTCTTAAACCACGTAATCATAGTAATTCATGATCACACAATAAAACAACCACAGTTTCCTGTTCAGTGTTCCCAGTAATTAAAAATGTATATTGCATATATCAAGCTTCTCAAGTAATTTTATTTTAATGTCTATGAAGGCAGAAATACTGATCCCTCCATCCTATAATCCTGAGGTATTTATGTCAATAAATGTTTTCTCAAGACCAGAATGATAGTTAAATAAAACCTTAATTTTGGTTTATAAATCTTTCTCTAATAATCTGGGGCAAATCCAAAGGACACAATACACTAGTTATTAACCAGAATCTAAACAAGGACAACATTCCATTTTGGAAAGAAATTATTGGTCCACTTGAGACATAGGTGATGTTTTGGTAGCAATAGTCCTAAAACTTTGCTTTCCAAGTGGCTCAGTGGTAAAGAATCCGCCTGTCAAGCAGAGTCGCAGTTCAATCCCTGGGTCAGGAAGATCCCCTGGAGAAGGAACTAGCAACTCACTTCTTGCCTTTGAAATCCCATGGACAGAGGAGCCTGGAGGGCTACAGTCCATGGGATTACAAAAGAGTCAGACACGGCTTAGCCACTAAACAGCAACAAACCATTTGGACAAGTCTGTTTAGGCACAGTGATGCTAAATTGTAATTAATTAAGTTACTGATTTCTTTAATAACTTACATATATGCAAGATAAGTAGGCACTTATAGTTGTATGATCTTCCGCAAGGTAGTTTACTTTCTAAGGTTTGAAGATGAAGTAAGTCTAAGGTTTGAAGATGACAAAGCTCAGTTGTGTCCGACTCTTTGCGACCCCATGGACTGCAGCCTGCCAGGCTCCTCCATCCAAGGGATTTTCGAGGCAAGAATACTGGAGTGGGTTGCCATTTCCTTCTCCAGGGGATCTTCCCAACCCAGGAATCGAAGCCGGGTCTCCTGCATTGCAAGCAGACTCCTTACCATCTGAGCCACCAGGGAAGTCCTTTCTAAGGCTTAGTTTCTTCAATTAAGGAATAAGGATATTAAAACTTATTTCACTGAATTATGCGAATTAGACATGACTGTGTACAAAGGCTTCATATAATACTTGAAATGTAGAAAGTGATGAATAAATGTTTGCTATTATTATATATTATGTCATATATATATAATCCAATTATAATTTAACATAATTATTATAATCCTGATATAGTTTATCTGCAAAGCCTCTTAATATCACTCCCTTTTGACTTGAATCCCTTCAAGCATGCTTAGAACAGCTATGCAAATGTGTGCAGCTTAATAAATGGCTATAAGAGTACCCTCTGGTTTTCTTTTCTCTCATACTTTTATTTTTCCCAATCTTCTAAACATATCCTAAACTTGTCTACCCTACCCCTGCTCAACTACTCCACAATTAAAAAGTAAAAAGTACCTCTTTGTCAAGGACCCAGGGCTCACTGTGCCCTTCCCCCCAACCTCCACCCCTTCCCTGCTGGTCACCCCCACGAAGGCCCTAGAACACTGCTTAGGCAGTTTTTGCCAACAAAGGTTGAAAGAAGAGCCAATCAAGATTTACGACTATCCCAGTTACTCATTCACAAAATGTATGGCCCCAGCCCTGCCACTAGTGGTATTGTAGTAATGTGATCCAGCTCTTCCCTCAGGGAGCTCACTAGCTGGTTTAAGACACAGGCATTTAAAAGAGCAATTATAAAACAGGGCCGAGGGCAGATATAGGTTGTCATTTTTATGGGGTTCTTGCAGAGGTCAGGGAAAGCTTCCTGGGTGTGGTGGTATAGGCAACAGTGAACTAGGCGAAAAGAAAAAAAAAGGTGCCCCTTTAGAAAGTGGGATGTCTGAGATGTTCTGGTTTGTGCAGAGTGGCAAGATTCAAGGCAGAAGAGGCTGGGGCCCAGTCACAGACTTGGAATTTACCTGGTGCAAGTGAGGATTTCAACCCTGCCTGTACTTACGATTTTAACTTCCTGCTTTTTCCTGAGGTTTTCTGTGTACCTTCTTCTATTGATCCTAGCATCAAGAACAGAATTGTGGCTCTGGCTGAAAATGTGCATTCTTGAGAAACTGGAGTCCCAGGGCAACAAAAAAAGAAGCTTCTGGCACATTCTTATCACCACCTGTCACTGGACTGAGTCTACAGCATGCTCCTGGTTTCTCCCAAGGCAGGTGCTGATTTCTTTTGGGTCATCAGGCTATATTTATCCTTTTTTAAACTATGTCATTTTTTTTTCCTGCTCAAGTGAGAAGTGTCTAGATTTTATTCTCACGTCTCATTTCCCAGTTGCTGTTTCAAAAGAAAATTTCTGACTTTTAAGTCTGATTATTCTATTATTATAATGAGAAAAATAAATTACAGTTACTCAAAATAAATGTGCTTATTGTAAGGTAGGTCTTGTTTTGAACAGCCACTGCAAAACCAGTGATGGCTTGGACTTTAGCTGAAGTCATAAACATTCATCACTCATTCAAATGATTCTTTCCTTTCATTCTTCTTGAAGATCAAATTCAAGGGAAATTTAATATTAGTTAATGCTTCTGTTTTTCTTTTTCTTTTTTTCCATATATTTACTTTTTATTGAATTTGTTAATGACACATAGTTTTTGCACTGCTAAACCATGCCTGAGAATTCAAAGAAAGAAATGGTACAATGGACAGCCTCATCCACCCATCATACAGCATATTAAAACTTGATTCATGTGCACTTTGATAATTCCACATATCTTTTTAAAAGTTGTAACAAGGGTTGGGGTTTTTAAGTCTCCTTGCAGGTCTTTAGATTTCTATGCTATTAAATAACTTTTCCCATATAGTCATCTCAGTTCCTCAATAACATAACCCCCACAAAATTTTGCTGGAAAAAATGCACTTTTCAGGGGATTTATGTGGCTCAAGGTCCAAGAGATTATTTGTTAAAAGATTTTTGGTTCCCAAATGATGTCTTCAGATTAACCAAGAATCCTTTGTTTCTCAATCATCCATCCTCTCCTTGGCTGGCTCAGCTACTCACCCAAGCACATCAGAACATAGGCATCCTGCCTGCCACCTGGCAGACTACAGTCTGTATGGTCTCAAAGTCAGACATGACTGAAGCAACTTAGCGGGAATGAAATAATGTGAAAACACAGCTGAGTTTGCTTTCCTGATTAAAACCATGCATTATAGTTAATGTGTGAAACAACATTATTGGTACCTTTCTTTTTCATTTCACTTTTTACTTACTCCTCTTTAATAAAAATTGGGAGATGGGGAGGGGACATACTTAATTTCAAATGACATGTATTAGCATTTTTAAAGATTCAATGCTCCAGGAAAAAAAAGAAACAGATGAAATGATAAATTACAGACAAATCCTGTACACCTAAATATATGACAATGGAGCAATAAACTCAGCTGTGTTTTCACATTATTTCGTTCCCACTAAGTTGCTTCAGTCATGTCTGACTTTGAGGCCATACAGACTGTAGTCTGCCAGGCTCCCAGGCCTTCTGTCCGTGAGATTCTCCAGGCATGAACTGAAGAGGGTTGCCATGCCCTCCTCCAGGAGATCTACCTGACCCAGGGACTGAACCTGTGTCTCTTACACCTCCTGCATTGGCAGCTGAGTTCTTTACCACTAGCACCACCTGGGAAGCCCTTTCACACCATTGAGTAACATTAATTTTTTTCTCAGAAAGTCTTTGAAATGTTAACCACTGATTTTAATTCAAGGGGTGTAATTTCTTCATCTGCAAATGATTATTTGGTTTTAGAGTCTTTCGCTGAGAGGAACAGAGGTTAGAATCATTGACAGGCAGTGGCAAGTAAGAGTGGCCACCTTGTGGCATCCAGCACTCGAGGTCAAGCTGGCAGTGGTGGGCATGACACCGTGACTTAGCAGTAGGACTAAAATGACCTGAAGAATTTGCATTTATTGTTCCCCAAGACCATCGTCATCAAGTCGAAGTCAGTCTGTACTTCTGTACACCAGCCTGAGAAAGTGGCGAGCTGTCCTTTTTACATTTCTTGCCCTCTCCTTGATGTTCACCTTACCCTGATTCCATCCGCAGGAAACGGCAGTGGTGGTGATGAACTTACTTCCTAAGGGCTGGGTCTTCCTGGGGTATTCTGTGTCTTCTAACGCTCTGATTTCTTGAACAGTGAGGCCACACTTTGGCTTCTATGCACAATCATCTGACCACCAGGCTGGCAGCCCTTGTGGGGCTTATGCTTTAACTTTGGGTTCAGAGCCTCCTTGGCTTTATTCGGCATTATTGTCACTGCTGTAGTTTTGCTTTTCTTCTCTATCAGGCTTTGATATAGTGGCCATTGTCGTCTTTCCCTCAGGATAATGAGATATGCTAGCACTACAAAGAACAATGCTTAAGAATTGCAGCAGCTGCATTTTTGTGTCTTAATTAAGTTTTATTAGATAGCATTTTCTTAGAACTCCATTTCTGTACTTATCTCCTTTTATTTATGCTATTTATTATATTCTGATTCCCACATTATATAATATTAAGAGGTCTCTAAAAGCCGAAATCAGTATTTCACGCTTCTTTGACTTCCTATCCCTGTAAGATCCAATGTAAATGGCAGAGAGCAGTTTAGAAAGTGTACACTGTACAAAATAACCTATAGCAGCAGCAAAGATATTGACTTGGAACCAGAATCATGGTCCAAATTCAGAAGTATTTACCTTTTTTCCCGCTGAGAAACCAGGATCTTTTTTAAAATGCTAATTTGCAGTTTGAAACTGTTGAAAATACAAGAAGCAGCAGCAAAAGAGACGAAGCAGGCACTTTTGGATATTATAATTACACCTAAGGATTGTTTTTATTATAGTTCTTCAGGTTTAATCATGCTCTTGATTCTGTGAAATGTCATGGAATCACAGGACGGAGGGCTCAAAAGGTCTTTAGTCTCTGTCTTTTAAAGAAATGCAAGTTTAAACTTCTGCAAACATTTACTTACCCTATAGTTTTCTTTTAAAATAACCAGGAAAAGAAGGACCAAGAGGCCCAAAGATTTGTTTGAATAAATAATATTTTACTCAAGCCTTTTTGGTTAATCTAATACATCTGTTACATCTCATACATGTGTTCTCAGTTCTTCCTTTTCTTGCCACTTCCGGGATTTTCCTTCCTCTGGTCTCTCTCCTCTTTTCAAACAGAATTTTAAACCCCTCACTTTCCTGCTGTACAGAGAAATTTAGCAAGCAGTTTCTGTTTCTTGAGCATGCGTCTACACCCTGTAGGTGATGCTAACCTCTGTCTAGTAATGGTTAATTTAGACAGTTGCTGCAAGATGAGAGAGATTTTCTATCAGATTTTGGTGCCTGAGATTTTTCTTCATCTTGTTACATTTTCATGTTCTCTTCTTCTAAATAAATGACTCCATCCCATCATTCTTTCAACACAGTGCTTCCTTTCCAGGAAGTAATACAACTTTATTTCCTCTTTTTCTGGCACTCTGCTCCGGTCAACACCCATCATCGAGGTTTAGACCCAGAGTTGATTACAGTTTCTAAAAAAGGCCAGACCACTCCAGATTGTAGCATTCATGGGTGGTTGAAAGTGCTGATGACTCAGTTCCTGGGATTCGCCAAATACCACTATTTGCAAGTCAAACTATATTTTAGCACTGTTATTTTTAAATCTTCATTTGTTTCCCATCAGACTTCTGGGTTTTCTACTCTACTCATTTTGCTCTAGATTTAGTGAAGTTGTTACTTTTTTCCTACTCTTCAGGGCCAAAGGATTCTAAGGATTCAAATTGTGTGCATGCTGCTTTTCTGACTATTTTTCTTCGATCAATTCAACACATATAGATTGTACCGACTCTGATCATTTCGTTGTGGGCTTCCTGGCCTGCTGTCTTGAGAAAGACTTCTGATAAATGTGATGATAGACACCCCATGCAGTGTGCTAAGGGAATAGCATGATAGGGAAACCACTGCCTGTCAGGGAAGGGTCTCCATGAGAGGGAAACTATCTGGTGTCCTAAAGCCTGAGAAGGAGAGGGCCAGGTGAAGAGGATGGAATAGTGTAGGGGGAGAGAGTTCCAGGAAAATAAAACAGCAGGTGAAAAGGCCTGAAGGTGAAAAAGAACATGACCATGTTTAGGCAAACACGTGCAAGTTCAGCATGGCTTGAGCGTTAGACACAAGGCTGGGTGGGCAATGGGGGATACTAAAGTGTGGTAGAGACTTCTGTCATGCTAGGCCTTGTGAATCATGTTAAGAAAGCTAAGAGTGATGGAGGACCACTTAAGGGTCTTAAGAAAGAAGATGATATTAGTAATTTCAGAGGGCTCACTCTCGCCTTGGTATGTAAAATTGGAGGCCATGGGATCCCAATAGCTGGACATAGCAATAACCCAATAGAGACAGCACGGAGGCTACAAGTGAGGAGGGAAAAAATTGGATGAATTTGAAAAATACAAATATGGTAAAATTGGAAAATGAGATGAAATACCCTGCCACTTCTATCATATTTGCCATTAAAATTACACAAGATTTAACTGTAATCCACGGAATTAGGGGCTGTAGTGTGCAGATGACACCACCCTTATGGCAGAAAGTGAAGAGGAGCTCTTGATGAAAGTGAAAGAGGAGAGTGAAAAAGTTGGCTTAAAGCTCAACATTCAGAAAACGAAGATCATGGCATCCGGTCCCATCATTTCATGGGAAATAGATGGGTAAACAGTGGAAACAGTGTCAGACTTTATCACTGCAAAATCACTGCAGATGGTGACTGCAGCCGTGAAATTAAAAGATGTTTACTCCTTGGAAGAAAAGTTATGACCAACCTAGATTGTATATTCAAAAGCAGAGACATTACTTTGCCGACTAAGGTCCATCTAGTCAAGGCTATGGTTTTTCCTGTGGTCATGTATGGATGTGAGAGTTGGACTGTGAAGAAGGCTGAGCGCCGAAGAATTGATGCTTTTGAACTGTGGTGTTGGAGAAGACTCTTGAGAGTCCCTTGGACTGCAAGGAGATCCAACCAGTCCATTCTGAAGGAGATCAGCCCTGGGATTTCTTTGGAAGGAATGTTGCTAAAGCTGAAACTCCAATGCTTTGGCCACTTCATGCAAAGAGTTGACTCATTGGAGAAGACTCTGATGCTGGGAGGGGTTGGGGGCAGGAGGAGAAGGAGACGACCGAGGATGAGATGGCTGGATAGCATCACGGACTTGATGGACGTGAGTCTGAGTGAACTCCGGGAGATGGTGATGGACAGGGAGGCCTGGCGTGCTGTGATTCATGGGATCGCAAAGAGTCGGACAGGACTGAGCGACTGAACTGAACTGAACTGAACTGAGTAAGCTCTTGAGACAGGGCACTGAGGAACAGGAGTTCCCTGGTTTTCTTTGATGACAGCTTGCTTCACTAGCACTGTCTAGAAGTAGAGTGACCAACCTGATAGGTAGCAGATTGCTGTCATGCATATATTTCAGGACTGGATGCCAGGAATGATATACTGGCCGAGATGGTTCACTGATCTCAGCCCTGATCGGAACACACCCTCACCACTGTATAGATTCTAAAGTCTGCATTTGAAAGTGGTCCTAATTGGAACCTCTACAGAGAGGAATTAAAAGATAAGAGGCCCTCAAAACACATCATATAAGGAATAGGTCAAGAAAGTAAACATATTCAAGACAAGAGGCACACAACCGCTCTCTTTGAATATCTATAGGGTTCTTGAACTTGCTGTGTGTGACCTCAGAGGTGTAAGCTGAGGTCAGTGGAAAGACAGGAATTCCCAGGAGGTAGAGAATAGACTCTCATCCTAACATCCAAATTTTGGCGTTGACTGCAAAGTAGAGACAGTGTGCTCCCTCTCAGTGTGAATATTCAGCAGACCAGGCTGTGACCTCAAAAGTACCTTCCAGATCCAAGTCACTTATCTGCCTTCATTCATTCTCCTGCTGACAGGCCTTGCACAGAGCAGAGTAGGAGATACCTTGCCACTTACACTAAGTATAGCAAATGAGTAATAAATATGTGATGAAAGCCAATGACACTTCCTGTATCCTGTATTAGTGCTTGAGTTGTCACCACATCCTTTTTTGGTGGATCTTAATAAGCATGTCTTAGAATGAGGATTCACTGAAAATCAGTCAGGATTTTGTCTATACTGAAGTCCTAAGTTTCCTATTTGTATCCTTCTTTGGAAGAAGCGCTGAAAGTGACCGTGGGTATAGGAATGAGGGTAATCATAATGGAGAAAGCAGGGGGAAGGTTGGGAATGGGCTCATAAAAAAATGTTACAGTCCACTTCTCTAGGCCTTCCCTGGTGGCTCAGTGGTAAAGAATCTTCCTGCCAATGCAGGAGATGTGAGTTTGATTCCTGGGTTGGGAAGATCCACTGGAGAAGGAAATGGCAACCCACTCCAGTATTCCTGCTGGGAAATCCCATGGACAAAGGAGCCTGGTACAGTTCATGGAGTCACAAAGAGTCGGACACGACTTAGTGACTAAATGGCAACAACAACCACTTAGATAAGCCATCTCATTGGCAGTTGGGAGATGTAATATCTAAACATCTTGTCCACCTTTTAGCAAAAATTTTGATTTTTTAGTATCTACTTGCTCATGTTTCTTATCAAAACACAATCACAAAGATAAACTTTCTTATGTTTCCTCTTTCCCTTTCTATATTTTCCTTTTCAAACAATTTAATCCAGAAGCCATTGGGGGAAATTAAGGAAATAATGATGGTCCAGAACAGGATGTAAAGCCCAAATGGGATGAGGAGGTGTCTGTCAGTAGGGGAGCCCAGCACAACATACCTGAGCATGAGGGTATCCATGCAGGTGTGTGGGTGATGGCAACCCCGTGAGGGGTGTTGGGGGCTGAGAGGTGTGAAAGGGCATATGCCTGAGGTCTAGGTTTGTCTGTTATATACGAAGAGGTTTATTACATACAGGAGGATCAGTTAATTCAGTAAATATTGTAAAAAGGATAATGGGAGCTAGGTTTTTCAATATCAGAAGATAGCATTATAAGTAAGGAAACAGAAAAAACTAGATGTTAGATTGGGACTGGAGATATTAGTGTGAACTTATGATTTTCAATGTATATAGATAGAGAAATATACATACACATATGTGGGCTGATATATCCATGCAATTGATTGTATATACATCTACATTTAGCTTTATCCAATGAAGAAATCTTGGAGCTGTGGCACCTCTATAGTATTACACACAACTAGCAACTAGATCTTGGTTTCTAAACACCAATCTCTCCTCAAAGGGGCCAAGGGCTTCTTGGAGAAATGAGTGATTTCTAGGGTGGGGAAGGAAAAGTACAAAATAAGCTGGAAATATCTTGTTTGGATAAAAAGTAAGAAATTATTTAAAGGATAACAGAGACTGACAAAAAGATGGAATAACTAGCTTTACGGGGTCCTGTTGACCAAATCTGGAGCACTTTGAGTATCAAAATAAATAATTCTAGAAGTATAATATAATTGAATAAAATAGTTCTCAGTTAATTCATAAACATGTAAATTAAAAATAGTTTAAAGATGGGTTATTTGCATGGTCTCAAAGTACTTTTTAAATGAAATATTTTTAATTACAAAGGAGAAAGGGGAAATCCAAGAGTTGAGAAAACCAGAAAGAAAAAAATTTCACAAGAATTTTGAGAGAGGGGCTGAGGTTCTCCTGAAATCCTGGGTTTAAAAAATTTGTCCACTGATATTAGTGGGCTGTGTATATGTGGATATTCAGATTAAAAGTTCACAGTCTCACTTAGGTTCACCTTCACAACAACTGTAAAACAGAGGCATTACTGTTGTCTTGTTTTACACACAGGCAAACAAATGAGAAATTAAGCAACTTGCCACAGCCACTAAGTAGCTTAAGATGTGAACTCAGGCCTGACTCTAAATCTGCTTCAATTTGAGAACCAATGTGGAGTCCCAGAGAGCCCACGGTAGCTCAAATGGTAAAGAATCTGCCTGCAGTGTCTGAGACCCGGGTTCGATCCCTGTATTGGGAAAATCCCCTGGAAAAGGAAATGGCAACCCACTGCAGTATTCTTGCCTGGAGAATCCCATGGACAGAGGAGCCTAGCAGGCTACAGTCCATGGAGTCACAAAGAGTCGGCAATGACTGAGCGACCTCACTTTCTATGGAGTCCCTGTTTCATGTTTATCACAGGCAACATCTGCTGCAGTTTCTTAATTTCTCTAAATTAGTTCTGGTTGTAGGCCTGCTCAATATAACTCATAATTTATAGTGAACACATTTAGTGTAAAACTCCATTTGTTGTTGCTGTTCTTTTTCAGTTGCTAAGTCATGTCTGACTCTTTGCGTGCCCATGGACTGTAGTATGCCAGGCTCCTCTGTCCTTCACTATCTCCCGGAGTTTGCTCAGATTCATGCCTACTGAGCTGGTGATGGTATCTAACCTATTCATCCTCTGCCACTCTCTTCTCTTTTTGCCTTCAATCTTACTCAGCATCAGGATCTCATCCAATGAGTTGGCTCTTGGCCTCAGGTAGCCAAAGTATTGGAGGTTCACTTTAAGTAACAGTCATTCCAAAATATATTCAGGGTTGATTTCCTTTAGGACTGACTGGTTTGATGTCTTTGTGGTCCAAGGACCTCTCAAGAGTTCTGCAACACCACAGCTCAAAAGATTGTTTCTTCAGCTCTCAGTCTTCTTTATGGTCCAACTCTAATATCTGTACATAGCTAATGGAAAAACTATAGCTTTGACTATATGGGCCTTTGTTGACAAAGTGATGTCTCTGCTTTTTAATACATTGTCTAGATTTGTCAGAGCTTTTCTTCCAAGAAGCAAGCATCTTCTAATTTCGTGGTTGCAGTTGCCATGTGCAGTGATTTTGGAGTCCAAGAAGAGGAAAATTTGTCACTGCTTCTACTTTCCCCCCATCTATTTGCTGTTGGGCTTTCCTCATAGCTCAGTTGGTAAAGAATCTCCCTGCAACACAGGAGACCCAGGTTTGATTCCTGGGTCGGGAAGATCCCCTGCAGAAGGAAACGGCAACCCACTCCAGTATTCTTGCCTGGAGAATCCCATGGACAGGGGAGACTGGCAGGCTGCAGTCCCTGGGGTCGCAAGAGTCAGATACGACTTACTGGCTAAAGAGAGAGAGAGAGAGAGAGAGAGAGAGAGAGAGAGAGAGATGGAATTGAATGTCATGATCCTAGTTTTGTGAAATGTTGAGTTTCAAGCCAGCTTTTTCTCTCTCCTCTTTCACCCTCATCAAGAGGTTCGTTAATTCCTCTTCGCTTTCTGCCATTAGAATGGTATCATCTGCATATCTGAGGTTTATATTTTTCCTGGCAATCTTGATTCCAGCTTTTGAGTCATTCAGCCTGGCATTTTGCATGATGTATTCTGTATATAAGTTAAATAAGCAGAGTGACAACATACAACCTTGATATTCCCCGATTTTCAACCAGTCTGTTGTTCCATGTTCAGTTCTAACTGTTACTTCTTGACCTGCTTATAGATTTCTATGACCTGAACAGAGGAGGCAGGTCAGGTGGTTTGGTATTTGTTGGGGTCCTTTAATGGACCAGGACCTGGCAGTCCGGAGGCGACAATAAGAAAGTGAAAGAGGCTGAAAGTGAAAGAGGCTGATACTCCCTGGTTTACACAGAAACTCAATAAAGTCCTTGACACAGAACTAGCGTCTCTCACAAAGGCACCAGGCACCCTCTCGATGGGGGGAGGTGGAGGTGAAGGCACAGGGTGCCTTTTCGAGAGAGACTTAGAAGCCTGGGCAGGAGAGTGAGCAAGATGGGTCTCTGTGCTCCAAGGAATCAGCCGGAAAGAGAGAGAGAGACAGACAGAGAGACACAGAGAAACAGAGAGAGACAGAGAGAGAAAGAAAGAAAGACACGGCGACCCAAGCTCTGATAGAGAAAAGGTGCTTTAATGATTTTTCTGTGAGTATATATAATCTGTAGTACAATAAGTTTCTTTTGTCAATGATAAAGATCAGAAAACCAAACGTACAGTAACCGTTACCAAGGGAACAAGGGATGATGATGGTCACAAGGTCAGGAGACAATCCATATCTCAAGAAAAGGGATCGAGAGACTAAGCAGTTTTGTTGTAAAGAGAATGTTTACTCAAGGAGATTCAAGCCTGTCTCACACAATGACCGCAGTTCCTGGGAGCAGCATGCTGTTCTGCTTAAAAAGAAACAAAGGCCTTGTGAGAAACAGCTTGTAGGAATTCTTCTGTTAAACATTCCCTGACAGGTATTCCCATCTCTTTAAGAATTTTCCACAGTATATTGTGATCCACACAATCAAAGGTTTTAGCCTAGCCAGTGAAGCAGAAATAGATGCTTTTCTGCAATTCCCTTGCTTTTTCTATGATCCAGCAGATGTTGGCAATTTGATTTTTGGTTCCTCCGCCTTTTCCAAATCCAGCTTGTACATCTCTAAGTTCTTGCTTCATATACTGCTGAAGTCTAGCTTGAAGGATTTTGGGCATTACCTTGCTAGCATGTGAAATGAATGTAATTGTATGGCAATCTGAACATTCTTTGGCATTGCCTTTCTTTTCTATTGGAGTGAAAACTGACCTTTTCCAGTCCTGTGGCCACCTCTGAGTATTCCAGATTTGCTGGTATATTGACTGCAGCACTTTCACAGCATCATCTTTTAGGATTTGAAATAGCTCAGCTGAGATTTCATCACCTCCATTAGTTTTATTCACAATGATTCTTCCTAAGGCTCACTTGCACTCCAGGGTGTCTGGCTCTAGGTGAGTGACCACACGTCGTGGTTATCTGGGTCATTAAGATCTTTTTCGTACAGTTCTTCTGTGTATTTTTGCTATCTCTTCTTAATATCTTCTGCTTCTGTTAGGTCCATACCATTTCTGTCCTTTAATTGTGCCCATCTTTGCATGAAATGTTCCCCTGGTATCTCTAATTTTCTTGAAGAGATCTCTAGTCTTTCCCATTCTATTGTTTTCCTNTCTGTTAAACATTCCCTGACAGGTATTCCCATCTCTTTAAGAATTTTCCACAGTATATTGTGATCCACACAATCAAAGGTTTTAGCCTAGCCAGTGAAGCAGAAATAGATGCTTTTCTGCAATTCCCTTGCTTTTTCTATGATCCAGCAGATGTTGGCAATTTGATTTTTGGTTCCTCCGCCTTTTCCAAATCCAGCTTGTACATCTCTAAGTTCTTGCTTCATATACTGCTGAAGTCTAGCTTGAAGGATTTTGGGCATTACCTTGCTAGCATGTGAAATGAATGTAATTGTATGGCAATCTGAACATTCTTTGGCATTGCCTTTCTTTTCTACTGGAGTGAAAACTGACCTTTTCCAGTCCTGTGGCCACCTCTGAGTATTCCAGATTTGCTGGTATATTGACTGCAGCACTTTCACAGCATCATCTTTTAGGATTTGAAATAGCTCAGCTGAGATTTCATCACCTCCATTAGTTTTATTCACAATGATTCTTCCTAAGGCTCACTTGCACTCCAGGGTGTCTGGCTCTAGGTGAGTGACCACACGTCGTGGTTATCTGGGTCATTAAGATCTTTTTCGTACAGTTCTTCTGTGTATTTTTGCTATCTCTTCTTAATATCTTCTGCTTCTGTTAGGTCCATACCATTTCTGTCCTTTAATTGTGCCCATCTTTGCATGAAATGTTCCCCTGGTATCTCTAATTTTCTTGAAGAGATCTCTAGTCTTTCCCATTCTATTGTTTTCCTCTATTTCTTTGCATTGATCACTGAGGATGGCTTCTTATCTCTCCTTGCTATTCTTTGGAACTCTGCATTCAGTTGGGTATATCTTTCCTTTTTTCCTTGGCTTTCTGCTTCTCTTCTTTTCTCAGCTATTTTTAAGGCCCCCTCAGGCAACCATTTTGCCTTCTTGCATTTCTTTTTCTTTGGGATAGTTTTGGTCCTCCTGTACAATGTTGTGAACCTCCATTCATAGTTTTTCAGAAACTCTGTCTACCAAAAATAATTTCTTGAATCTATTTGTCAAAACAAGAGTCTGAAATGCAGTACTTGGGCACAATCTCAAAAATGAAAGAATGATCTTGGTTTATTTCCAAGGCAAACCATTCAGCATCATAGTAAATCAAGCCTATGCCCTAGCCACTAATGCCGAAGAAGCTGAAGTCAAACTGTTCTATGAAGACCTACAAGACCTTCTAGAACTAACACCAATAAAGATACCCTTTACATTATCATAAGGGATTGGAATGCAAAAATAAGAAGTCAAGTGATACCTGGAGGGAGGGAGGTTCAAGAGGGAGGGGACATATGTTTACCTATGGTTGATTCACATTGATGTTTGGCAGAAACCAAAACAATTCTGCAAAGCATTTATCCTTCAATTAAAAAACAAATAAATTTTAAAAACATTTATAAAAGAGAGATACCTGGATTAACAGGCAAGTTTGGCCTTGGACTACAAAACGAAGCAGAGCAAAGGCTAACAGAGTTTTGCTAAGGCAACACACTGATCAAACACCCTCTTCCAACAACACAAGAAACAACTCTACACATGGACATCACCCTGTCTCTTATACACATCTAGATGTGTATAAGAGACAGGGCTGGTGGGGGGGAAGGTGTGTGAAGGCACAGGGTGCCTTTTCGAGAAAGACTTAGAAGCCTGGGCAGGAGAGTGAGCAAGATGGGTCTCTGTGCTCCAAGGAATCAGCCGGAGAGAGAGACAGACAGACAGAGAAACACAGAGAAACAGAGAGAGACAGAGAGAGAAAGAAAGAAAGACACAGCAACCCAAGCTCTGATAGAGAAAAGGTGCTTTAATGATTTTTCTGTGAGTATATATAATCTGTAGTACAAGAAGTTTCTTTTGTCAGTGATAAAGATCAGAAAACCAAACGTACAGTAACCGTTACCAAGGGAACAAGGGATGATGATGGTCACAAGGTCAGGAGACAATCCATATCTCAAGAAAGGGGATCGAGAGACTAAGCAGTTTTGTTGTAAAGAGAATGTTTACTCAAGGAGATTCAAGCCTGTCTCACACAATGACCGCAGTTCCTGGGAGCAGCATGCTGTTCTGCTTAAAAAGAAACAAAGGCCTTGTGAGAAACAGCTTGTAGGAATTCTTCTGTTAAACATTCCCTGACAGGTATTCCCATCTCTTTAAGAATTTTCCACAGTATATTGTGATCCACACAATCAAAGGTTTTAGCCTAGCCAGTGAAGCAGAAATAGATGCTTTTCTGCAATTCCCTTGCTTTTTCTATGATCCAGCAGATGTTGGCAATTTGATTTTTGGTTCCTCCGCCTTTTCCAAATCCAGCTTGTACATCTCTAAGTTCTTGCTTCATATACTGCTGAAGTCTAGCTTGAAGGATTTTGGGCATTACCTTGCTAGCATGTGAAATGAATGTAATTGTATGGCAATCTGAACATTCTTTGGCATTGCCTTTCTTTTCTATTGGAGTGAAAACTGACCTTTTCCAGTCCTGTGGCCACCTCTGAGTATTCCAGATTTGCTGGTATATTGACTGCAGCACTTTCACAGCATCATCTTTTAGGATTTGAAATAGCTCAGCTGAGATTTCATCACCTCCATTAGTTTTATTCACAATGATTCTTCCTAAGGCTCACTTGCACTCCAGGGTGTCTGGCTCTAGGTGAGTGACCACACGTCGTGGTTATCTGGGTCATTAAGATCTTTTTCGTACAGTTCTTCTGTGTATTTTTGCTATCTCTTCTTAATATCTTCTGCTTCTGTTAGGTCCATACCATTTCTGTCCTTTAATTGTGCCCATCTTTGCATGAAATGTTCCCCTGGTATCTCTAATTTTCTTGAAGAGATCTCTAGTCTTTCCCATTCTATTGTTTTCCT
>SJYX01005776.1:26761-43447 GCA_006410675.1 Oreotragus oreotragus
AAGAAAAGTTATGACCAACCTAGATAGCATATTGAAAAGCAGAGACATTACTTTGCTGACTAAGGTCCGTCTAGTCCAGGCTATGGTTTTTCCAGTGGTCATGTATGGATGTGAGAGTTGGGCTATAAAGAAGGCTGAGCACCAAAGAATTGATGCTTTTGAACTGTGGTACTGGAGAAGACTCTTGAGAGTCCCTTGGACTGCAAGGAGATCCATCCAGTCCATTCTGAAGGAGATCAGCCCTGGCATTTCTTTGGAGGGAATGATGCTAAAGCCGAAACTCCAGTACTTTGGCCACCTCATGCGAAGAGTTGACTCATTGGAAAAGACTCTGATGCTGGGAGGCATTGGGAGCAGGAGGAGAAGGGGACGACAGAGGACGAGATGGCTGGATGGCATCACTGACTCGATGGACATGAGTCTGAGTGAACTCCGGGAGTTGTTGATGGACAGGGAGGCCTGGCGTGCTGTGATTTATGGGATCGCAAAGAGTCAGACACGACTGAGCGACTGAACTGAACTGAACTGAAGGTTTGGCTTCTCCTCCTCTCAGTAGCTGTATAGATTACAAAGTGCTTTTATGTAAGTTGTTTTATTTTATCAGCACTAACTACCATCTGAGCACCCATGTATTAAGTATTTATTACAGACAGTCTAAATTATACGAATTTGAATCCTTCTGGGTGGATACTGTGATTCTCATTTTTTTGATGGGAAAACGGGCTCAGAGATGTGAAATGGCTTGCAGGAGCCCAATTGAAAGGCAGTTGTGCTCCCTACTGTATTACCAATACCCACCAAAATTGGCTTCCCAGGTGGCTCAGTGGTAAAGAAACTGCCTGCCAATGCAGGAGACAAAAGAGACCCAGGTTGAGAAGATGCCGGAGGAGGGCATGGCAACCCACTCCAGTGTTCTTGCCTGGGAAATTCCATGGACAGCGGGTCTGGCGGGCTATAGTCCATGGGGTTGCAAAGAGTAGGACACAACTGAAGAGACAGTGCACACACACCACGCCACCAACTGGTAAATAGCAGAACCAGAAGCAGAACTTGGACAAGTTTTTACAGGGCACATTCTCAGTTCCTTTCAGACACTGTAGCTCCATCAAGTTCCCAAACACTGGAGCAAACTCAGTCTTTTTAGCCAGATGCCTGAAGGAATGTTGCTACTGTTCAATAGAAGTATTGCCCCTCCCTATACTTCTCCCTCTGTCTTCCCTGGTGTGCATATGTGTGTGCACGTGTGTGTGTGCCCACAACATTCACTTATTTTAGGCCCTTGAAACCTTGCTAGGTCTCCTATTTGGCCAAACACCGAGATTAATAGTTTTGCAAACATAGTCATTTTTCTTAGGAGACCAAGTTTTCTCTACCTCTTAGAAAGATGTATATATATAACTGGAAAGTACATTCTCAACATTGCTCTGAACCTGTGCAATGATTCTGCTGACAGCACCTGAGTGAATATAACTAAAGGGTGCATAGATGCCTAACCTTATATTAGCAAAGAATCAAGGTAAATAAATGTGTAGACAGCCTTTCTTCAAGTTTCTGGCCTCTGTCTTTGCCATATTGGATCTAAAACATTTAGATCCTTGCTGGAAAGGTATGTTTTAAAATGGAAACGTGGTTATTATATCTAATTTTCTGTCTCTCTCACTACTAGATCTTCTAGTCAAAATTAGATTTGTAGTCACTACCTTCTATTGAAATTTTAATACCCAATTTCTTTTTTCTTTCTTTCTTATTACTTTATGTAAGTAGAATCTATCACAATATATTGTAGTTGCTAATTTTTTCCTTGAAAAAATTTTCTTTCTGACACATGCACTTAAATATTAGTAGTCATCTTGAGGACAGAAGGAGTTTATGTATGACTGTTATCTTTTTTCCTTTGTGCATTTACGTATTTTTTAATTAGGAAAATGTTACTTAAAATATATTTTATTTCAAACTGTGCCTTTTAGAAAGGTGATAAAATCTCTGTAGAAACATGCATGTGCCAGGTTATGCCTGAATCCATACTATTTTTATGTTAAGCGCACACAGGCACACAATGAAATAGAAAGCAAAATTCAGATGATGCTTTAAATGAAAACAAGCATGCCTCTGATTTGTACTACATCTGTAACTACTTCTTTGCCAAAAAGAATTTCCTTAGGGCACTTTGGAGGAAAAACTAGAGAAGCCGTTAAGTGTAAGGGAAACGCTCTAGCAGCAACTGAGAGGAAGGTTCTAAAGAGGATTTCTGTTCTCATAGAAGAAGGGGTGATGAGACCTTACATTTAAGGTCTTCTCAGTTCAGTTCAGTTGCTCAGTCATGTCCGACTCTTTGCGACCCCATGTACTGCAGTGTGCCAGGCCTCCCTGTCCATCACCAACTCCTAAATGCCTTTAAAAAAGTGGGAAGGGCCTTAAAAAATGTAAGGAGGAATCTTAGATTTCTAGTTTTGAGATCTACTGCAAGGAAGATCATTCCTGTTAACTAGCTTTTACCTACACAGAAGCAACTTTCTTTTCTTCCATACAGGATCAGGTTACAAATTAAATTATACTTTTCAAGGGAAAAATATCCCTTCTGCAATTGCCACAGAAAGTTCATCATGTTTCCCCACATGTCCAAGACGTAGATTGATTCTCTAGTTGATGATTATGGAGTTCATACCTTATATTTAAGTTTCAGATCCCACTTCTTATATCCTTAGAGTATGGTAAAGCAAAAGTAGTTGTACTGAAGGATTCCCCACGTTCATCCTTGTTGTTCAGTGGCTAAGTTGTGTCTGACTCCTTGTGACCCCATGGACTGCAGCACACCACGTTTCCTTGTCCTTTAGTGTTTCCTGGAGTTTGCTCGAAACTCATGTCCATTGAGTTGGTGATGCTATCCAACCATCTCATCCTCTGTCATCCCCTTCTCCTCCCACCTTCAATGTTCTCCAGCATCAAGATCTTTTCCAGTGAATCAGCTCTTCCCATTAGATGGCCAATGTATTGGACCTTCACCATCAGCATCTGTCCTTCCAATGAATATTCAGGGTTGATTTCCTTTAGGATGGACTGGCTTGATCTCCTTGTTGTTCAAGGGACTCTCAAGAGTCTTCTCCAACACCTCAGTTCAAAAGCATCAATTCTTCAGTGCTCAGCCTTTTTTATAGTCCAATTCTCACATCCATACATGACTACCGGAAAAACCATAGCTTTGACTAGACAGACCTTTTTTGGCAAAGGGATGCCTCTGCTTTTTAATATGCTGTCTAGGTTTGTCATACCTTTTCTCCCAAGGAGAAGGCGCCTTTTAATTTCATGACTGTAGTCACCATCTGCAGTGATTTTGGCGCCCAAGAAAATAAAATCTGTGGCATAGTTTGTAGGAGAATGGACAGGACTCAGCATACAGTCATATTCATGGCTATGATTTACTGTAGTGAAGGGCTACAGAGAAAAGTGAGCAAAGGCAAAAGCAGAAGGACCAGGTCTAGGGGAAGCCAGGTGCAGGTTTGCAAGTGTTCTTTCCCAATGGAATCACATAGGACATTCTTAAATCTCCTAGCAATGAACTGTGATGAGATGTGTGAATTGTTATCAGTGAGGAAAGCTCACTAGAGACTCACTGCCCAGGGCTTTTATTGGGTGCAGTTGACATGGCCCCTCTTCCAGCCTCTGCCAGGCATGAATCCAAATTCCAGACTTCCACAAGGAAAGCAGGTGTTTCACATAAACCACATTGTTTGCACAAGCAGTTTAGGCACAGTAAGCCACTCAATCTGTTAATAGTGGGAACCATTCCAAAATCATGTTTCTGAAAGCCATCCAAAGGCCATCCTTGCAAGCAGAACTTTCTAAGGATAGCACCTCAGGTCTGCTAATTAATTCTAAGGCACAGTGGTCCTTTAACATTTTCGGAAAAAGAGTTCTAGTCTTACTAGCAAAGGAAGGACCTCTGGCTTTTCTCTTGTAGTTTTTGGAGTGAGCATCACCACGCTACAAACTTTCCTTCTTTCCTAAGAACCAGAAAAAACAGGAAGAATTATAGCAGGAGGATCAGTAGGAGGATTTTTTTTTAAATTCTTCAAAAGGGACAAAATAAGTAGAGACTTGTCCACATGAGCATCACAGCTTGGCTCAAGTAAATAACCATAAATGAAATCCTTCACCACAACCCAGCATCTGCCTTAAGTATGTGTTAGAGCAGGAAAATATACACATGCAAGAGCCAGAGTAAGCACTTAGAGGCATCCTGCTGGCTCACTGACAGGGGCTACATGCTGATTTGAGGTTTAATACACAGTCATCACATTAAACAGTGTTTACCTGCCAGGATCCTCTTGTGTCTGGCTGGTTCCATGCCTTGAGTTTCTTTCTTTGCCCTCCTTGCTGAAATGCCCGATCTAGCACATCATCTCTCAGCCTTTCAGCTCCTTCCTGGTGGCTCTGGGTCTCCTAAGGCATCATCATCACTCTGGGGTCAGGAGAGTTGCCAGACTTTCCTTCCTCCCTTACTTACTACTGTCTCTGGGAAAACCTGGCTCTATTGCTTATCCAATAAGGGAACGGTGGTGGGAGAAAGAGAGCTGATGAGGAATAACGTCTAGACAGTTTCAGATTGGACTAGATGAAAAATGGCAAGTAGGTGACTAGTCACCTCACCCCTGCCACCTGGGCCCTTGGCAGTTAGAGAGCGTTAAGGAGTGTTTTCGCTTTGTGTCCAACACAGCATTCCAGATAGCCATTGCCAGTTCCTCAAAATTGGCATATAAATTGAAGTTTACTCCTACCAAGAATAAATAGCCTCAAGATCTTTTTTATTTAGAAGTAATTCTTTTTTAATAAAATAAAATTCTAATGTGCTTGATTTTCCCTTATGTTGACAGAAATTGTAAAACCAACAGTATTTGTGTGTTAAGTGTATTATTTATGTTTGTTAAGCAAAGTGAAAAGCAACAAGCAGTAAAGTAAAAATGGCACCAGAACTTCCACTCCTTGGATGCGAATAAATCTTAAATTTATGGGAAAATATCACCTGCAGTATTGAGCTGTTTGTATTTGTGTATAGAAAGTGCACTGACTGTGTGTAAAATCCAGGTTAATTTGTGTCTCATCTTGTGTGCAGGACCAAGGTGAGACTTGAGAATACTTTCAAAATTTTCAGCATATAGGACTTTGTAATTGGCAAGTGGATGCTGAACTTTTCAGTTTCTCTGGTCTGAACACAAATCATTTTCCATGTTTTGTTGCCAAAATAAAAACTTTTGAACTGCATCTTCACTGTATTTATATGCCCAAAATAAAGAGAAAACTTTGCCTCCTGGAAAAACTTAGTCAAGGAAATTCCATTTTTTATGAGAAACACAGTTTCCCTTGAAAGGGTTGATTGGTTTGAAATCTAATAACAATTTCTTCTGGATTATTGACAAGAGCAAATCATTATGGTCCTGTATTATTATAATTTGATTCTGGTGTGAATACAAGTTATTATTATTTTGCAGAAGGAATAATTAAAGTCTTAATTTATGGGATACTTTACATTTCTCACAATATTACCCCAAAAGTTGCTAATTTAATTTTTCCTATAGTATCTTAAAGATCTATAGCGTGTGGCATTATCCGAATATAAGAGATAAGAGAAAGTAACTATTGAGTTAATCGCCGAACATATCAAAGCTAATCTAGCAGTAGACTGAAGTCTAGAATTGAGGTCCTGTATTACTTTAACTATGCATTTCTGGCGCTCTCTCTCTTATTTGTAATTTTTTTTTTTTTTTTTTTGCTTTCTCACTCTCACTTGTGGCAAAAAACTTGCAACATGAAATCTACTTTCTTAAACTTTTAAGTGTAGGGTACAGTATTGTTAAATATATGCACATTGTAATACAGAAGACCAACTACTTCATTCTTGTAAAACTCAAATATTGTTCCAGTTTTAGTATATGTGCTGCCAAAGCAAACGTTAAAACGCATATAGATCAAAGCAGGCTAAGCAGCATGGCCCAGGACTGTGTTGGCCAAGGAGTGTGAAATATTTTATATTTTTCAGTGAAAGATGGATAACATTTAATAATTTAGTATTTATTTTAATGTGAATTAGGATGATTGGTGAACACATCAATCTCATTTGTGAAAGTGAAATGAGGTTTACATTTACACTCTATTCATAGGAAAAAGAGCCAAATTAAAGAATACTTAGCAAATAATAGTACACATATGGCAAAAGTCTCATAAGTGATATGCAGCTGACTGGAAGGGTTTAGAAAGAGTTAGCAGAGAGGAAAGAGACAATTTTGGGTTCATACCCTTGTCCCAGCACTTCCTGACCATGTGAATTGATAAAGATATTTAACCTCTATGGGCCATAGACCTCTTATCAGTTGAAGGAGGAAAATTTCCCTCCTTCTGGTGTTGTAAGGTTTGGATGTAATATAGGTCAAGTTTCTAGCACCATAGTTGATATATGCATGCATGCTCAATCGCTCAGTTGTGTCCTACTCTGCGACCCTGTGGACTATAGCCCTCCAAGTTCCTCTGTCCACAGGATTCTCCAGGCAAAAACACTGGAGTGGGTTGCTGGGCCCTCCTCTAGGAGGTCTTCCTGACCCAGGGATCTAACCCACGTCTCATGCGACTCCTGAATTGCAGGCTATCTTTGCCACTGAGCCATCAGGGAAGCCCATGGTTTACATATAGCAGGCACTTAATAATAATTAGAATTAATTGTATGCTTACTGTGTATCAAGATTGTTCCAGAGCTTCACATATATTAAAGTGAAAGTGAAAGTCACTCAGAAGTATCTGACTCTGCAACCCCTGCATTGCAGGTGGATTCCCCATAAGGGAAGCCCAAGAATACTGGAGTGGGTAGCCTATCCCTTCTCCACACATATATTAATCAAATCCTCAACTCCCCCCACCCCACAAAAAAAAAGCCTTATGGGAAACATACTAACATTAGCACCTTTTTGCCAATGAAGAGAGGCCCATAGAGGTAATGGAATACTTTTCCAAGTCACATAGTCAGTAAATTGTGAAAGGGAGATTTGAACCCAAGCAGTCTGGGTCGAGAAGATCCCCTGGAGGAGGGCATGGCAGCCCACTCCAGTATTCTTGCCTGGAGAGTCCCATGGACAGAGGAGCCTGGTGGGCTCTGGTCCACAGGGTCACAAANTGAACCCAAGCAGTCTGGGTCGAGAAGATCCCCTGGAGGAGGGCATGGCAGCCCACTCCAGTATTCTTGCCTGGAGAGTCCCATGGACAGAGGAGCCTGGTGGGCTCTGGTCCACAGGGTCACAAAGAGTTGGACATGATTGAAGCAACTTGGCACACATTCTGGCTCTAGATCCCACCAGATATAAGATCTACCATCATACACTCAAGTTTATCATTCAGAGGCCTCTCTCTGGGGCACTGTTATGTGCTAGCATGGACACAGGGTGTTCAACCTGCCTGGGAGTGGCTGGGTCATGTGGGGAAGTCACCAAGGGATGTGCTGTTCGCCATGAATGATACAGGACATGAGGTTGGAATGGGGAACAATTGTGGGCATCAAAATGCTCCAGATACATTTTTAGGTGCTGGGCATAAAAACAGCAAACAAATGAGGAAACTGTGGTCCAGCCTTTATGTTATTCTAGTGAAAAGCAGCAGATAAAAATTCACTGCAATAAAGAGGGATAGATGCTTTGAGAGAAGTCTACATGAGACTAGTGGAGACTCATGGAACAGAGGTTCATTTCCACCCAGAGAGGCAGGGAGAGAAAAAGTTTCACAAACGAGATGAAACGAAAAGTGTCCATCAGTGGTTCTGAGTGGGTCATAGTCCATGCTGTGCATTTTATCAAATAGTCTTTTGTGACAGCCTGGGGAAGGATGGAGAAGGGGACATTGAGGCTAGGTTTAGGCAGGATCATTAGAGGGTGACCACCACCTGTGGGTTCCAAGGAGAGCAAAGACTGAAGTCCTGCAGCTATGACGCCATCATCAGGGACAGACTGTGGAAGGAGAGGATGAATTAATTTGAGTTTGAGGCATGTACCAAACAAAGAAATCTGAGATTTTGGCAACAGCGTTTTCTCCACAATGGCTATTCTATTAGAAGCCATGTTTACCGATAAGGAAAGAAAAGCATCATTCCCGACCTTCCCCCAGTATCTCAGGTTAGTTTATTAGCCTTATTGTCGTCACTGGAGACTCAAGGTATATGTCGGAGATGAGATGTGATTTCCATCGGTGGGGAGTGGGGACCATCGCCACACTCAGTTCCGGGCTGTTTGGAGTGTCTCTCTCATTCTCTAGCACCTGGATTTGCTTTCGTAAGGAAAAGAGAAAGAGTGTTGTTTCAGCTAGTGGAAGAGCAACGTTTGAGAACTTGGGTACTCTTTAACTCTCGTTTGACAAATATTTATTGAGCGAATGTTTATTATTATGTAGTGGGCACAGTTATTGAGGTTGGGAACAGGACACAGCCCCAGCTGTCCTGGGACTTACGGTAAGGGGGCTGCGAGCTAGCAAGTAAAAACATAACGGAGCATGCTGTCCAAATGCAGTGGGGAGAAGGTCTAGGAGGGTGGGCCAGCAAGTGCAAAGGCCTTGTGTGCGGCAGGAGCAAACCCAGGCTGGCTGAGGGAGTGAAAGAGTCACACGTGACTCTTCTGGACCATCACCCCTTCCCCGGTTCAATTTCAGGAAAGGGCCCTGGATTTCTTAATTATTGAGTAAAAGAAATTCTCTTTACAAGCCCTCCCTGTTACTTGGTGCAGCTCTAGGCCTGATTTGTAACATCAAAGAAAGCCTCTGAGACACTTGGGAGATTTTACGTCCTTGGAGCTCAAATGCTCTGGGGAGCAATTGCCATCTAGTGGCAAAATGAGGAAACGAGCCTGGTAGATTGGGAACAGAGGAAGTTCAACCTTGGTGCCTTGGCTATGAAATTATTCTGAAAATTTGCATATTTTCCACTCACAAAATCCAAGAAAGTTGAACAATAAGCCCCAGCGTGTCCTCTGTCACAATCGTTTTCTGACAGAAGCATTTTCCTTGACATCTACTTGGCATTTAATGATTCCATCTTTAATCCTCACAGTAACTCTGCAAACTGGCCATTATTATTATTCTCATTTTGAATAGGAAGATATCTAAAGATTAAATTGCATTTTCAATGTCTTAGATCTGTTAAATGACAGAGTTTGCATTTACCCTGATTTGTGTGAGGACAAACATTTCCTACGTGTAGGCAGCTCTGGGCACTTAATGAAGGAACTAATTCTTAACTGCATGCCAACAAGTCCAGTTAATGTGCTCTGAAATCAGGTCCACACTTCTCATGTGAAGGAAATGCTCAGAACTAGAGCTTATAGGGAGAAATCGCCACAGATAAATATCAGCTCAGCATAAAGGCATTTCTAGTAATCGGAATCGTCTGCAGTGAAACAGGATGCCACAGCAGGCAGACGAGGATGAGTTGCTCCTGACTGCTAGGAGGACATTGCTGTGTTTTGTCTGGCGCAGGCTGAGTCATATAAATATTTGCATTTGAGTGCTTTGCCTTGGAGTTCCTTCCAATTTGTCACAGTCTCAGCCATTTCCTAAATACCACGCATAGCCTAATAAACATCTTACCTGCCTGGGCCATTAGGCATCTGGGTTGTTGATCACTGAGTAATTTAGAAGTGTTTTAAGAGATGTGCTATCATATATTTGATGGGCTTAAAAGCATTTTAAAATGTGAAATGAAAATATGTCCTGCCATATTAGTAAGAAATGTCACAGCTATCAGTGATTTTTGTTCTCCAGATGTGAATTCCCCAAAACTTCAATCCATTGGATGCTGCCCCTTACCACAGTGATTGCTGAGAAGCTGGGGGAATGCAAGAAGCAAAGTAAACAAGGAAACAGAATTGTTCCAATATAGCGGAGGTTCATATGAAAGGAAGAATTCAGTTAGCATAAAGTCTTTCTGAATCTATCCAAATTCTTGTGTGTAGTAGTAGTTCATGCCAATTGCTGAGTTAATTCTTTTCATTTTCACAATATAGGTACTGCAGCAAGGGGGACCCCTTCCAGGGCCCGAAAGTGGGCTCTTGTCTAACACTTGGAAATGAATTGTTTGAGAAGACACAGGTGCTGGCAAAGCAAGAGATTTTATCAGGAAGGGGTGCCCAGGTGGAGAGCAGTAGGCTAAGGGAACCCAGGAGAACTGCTCTGGCAGTCTGGATTTATGGTGATGGGATTAGTTTCCGGGTTGTTTTTAGCCAATCATTCTGACTCAGAGTCCTTCCTGGTGGTGCACGCCTTGTTCAGACAAGATGGATGCCAGCAAGAAGGATTCTGGGAGGTGGTTGGACACGTGGTGTCACTTTTTGAACTTTCCTGAACTCTCCCTGTTGGTGGTGGCTTATTAGTTCCGTGTTCCTTACCAGGACCTCCTATTGTAAAACAGTTCATGCAAATGGTTACTATGGTGCCTGGCCGGGGTGGACAGTTTCAGTCGGTGTGCCTCCCCTAACATAGGTGTACTACAGTTTGTTTAGCCATTCACCTATTGAGGTACATTTTGTTTGTTTCTGTTTGTGCCTATTGCAAATAAAGATGCTGTAGTACTCATGTAGAATCTAAAACAACAAAAAACTGAGCTCATAGATACAGCTGACTAACAGAGAACAGTTGGATAGTTACCAGACTCAAGGGAGTAGGGAGTGGATGAAATGAATGAAGAGGGTCAAAATGTACAAACTCCCAGTTGTAAAATAAGTAAGTCCTAGGGGGTATAATGTGCAGATGGTAACTATAGGTAATAATACTATAGTACATATTTTAGAGTTGCTAAGAGTAAATCTTAAAAGTTCTCATTGCAATAAGAAAATTGTAACCATCTATGGTGACAGATTTTTATCAGACTTATTGTGGTGGTCATTTTGCAATATATGCAAATACCAAATCATTATATTATATGCCTGAAACCATGTCAATTATACTTCAATTAAAAAAACTTAGAATTGCTATAACAATTATTTATTGGTTTCATGTGAATCTAGGTTTTCATTCTCTGATACAAATGCTTGGAAGTGAAATGGCTGTATTGTATAAATGTACGTTTTGTTTAAAAATAGTGCCATACTGATTTCCCAAGTGTACCATTTTACATTCCCACCAGCAATATATAAGAGGTCATTTTCTCCATATTGCCAACATTTGGTATTGTCACTGTTTTTCATTTTAGCTGTCCTAATAGATACAGTGATATATTACTGTGGTCTTGTTAGACAGGAAGGCAGCCAAGAGCAGTGAGAGGCAGCCCCTTCAGCTAAATATCCAATGGTTGCCTAATCCCACCAAGCAATTCACCAGGCCCACTCCAAATATGCCCCTCAGTACTCCAAAATAGTCAGGGGGCTAGAAACATTCCCCATTGGCCCACTGGTGGGACTTCCCTGCTCTAGCACATGCACGCATCTCACACTATCAGGCACTCAGGTAACCTTTGGTGCCACCGGACGCATTCAGTTCAGTTCGGTTGCTCAGTCGTGTCGACTCTTTGATATCCCGTGGACTGCAGCCTCCCTGTCCATCACCAACTCCCAGAGCTTGCTCAAACTCATGCCCATTGAGTTGGTGATGCCATCTAACCATCTCATCCTCTGTCGCCCCCTTCTCCTGCTCTCAATTTTTCCCAGCATCAGGGTCTTTTTCAATGGGTTAGTTCTTCGCTTCAGGGGGCCAAAGCTTTGGAATTTCAGCCTCAGCACCAGTCCTTCCAGTGAATATTCAGGACTGATCTCCTTTAGGATGGACTGGTTTGATCTCCTTGTAGTCCAAGGGACTCTTTTCCAACACCACAGTTCAAAAGCATCAGTTCTTCGGCGCTCAGCTTTCTTTATGGTCCAGCTCTCACATCCATACATAACTACTCAAAAAACCATAGCTTTGANGTCCTTCCAGTGAATATTCAGGACTGATCTCCTTTAGGATGGACTGGTTTGATCTCCTTGTAGTCCAAGGGACTCTTTTCCAACACCACAGTTCAAAAGCATCAGTTCTTCGGCGCTCAGCTTTCTTTATGGTCCAGCTCTCACATCCATACATAACTACTCAAAAAACCATAGCTTTGATTAGATGGACCTTTGCTGGCAAAGTAATGTCTCTGCTTTTCCAGGCCAGAATACTGGAGTGGATAGCCTTTCCCTTCTCCAGGGGATCTTCCCAGCTCAGGGATCAAACCCAGGTCTCCCGCAGTGCAGGTGGATTCTTTACCAGCTGAGGCACAAGGGAAGCCCATTAGACTCATTAACCATTTAAAAATATTCCATGAATACTTGCATCTAATTATTACAGACTGAATTATGGGAAGGATATGCATGGTAGAGCATCTTCTTATATAACCTGCAACTGTCAATGAAGACTGTCAGTCAATAACCCCTGGATTATGCAAATGACTTTGCCTTAAAAACTCTGTACCCCCGGCCATTACGTCACTTGGCCTGACCAACCTCTATCCTGAGGTGTTCTTTCTTTCCTTATCTTCAATAAATTTTCTTACATTGGGTATAGATTCCCCTTTGTGTCCTACCAAGAACCAAGACTTCCCTGGTGGCTCAGACAGTAAAGCGTCTGCCTGTAGTACTGGAGACCCGTGTTCAATCCCTGGGTCAGGAAGATCTCCTGGAGAAGGGAATGGCAACCCACTCCAGTATTCTTGGACATCCCTGGTAGCTCAGACGGTAAAGCATCTGCCTACAATGCGGAAGACTGGGGTTCAATCTCTGGGTCAGGAAGATCTCCTGGAGAAGGGAATGGCAACCCACTCCAGTATTCTTGGACGTCCCTGGTAGCTCAGACGGTAAAGCGTCTGCCTACAATGCGGAAGACTGGGGTTCAATCCCTGGGTCAGGAAGATCCTCTGGAGGATGAAATGGCAACCCACTCCAGTACTCTTGCCTGGAAAATCCCATGGATGGAGGAGTGTGGTAGGCTACAGTCCATGGAGTCACAAAGAGTCANACGGTAAAGCGTGTGCCTACAATGCGGAAGACTGGGGTTCAATCCCTGGGTCAGGAAGATCCTCTGGAGGATGAAATGGCAACCCACTCCAGTACTCTTGCCTGGAAAATCCCATGGATGGAGGAGTGTGGTAGGCTACAGTCCATGGAGTCACAAAGAGTCAGACACGACTGAGGGACGTCACTCAGTCACTCAAGAACGGAGGCCCATGGGAGGTGGGGTCTCCAGACTTAATGTTTTTTGCCCATTTCTTAATTGGAGTTTTTCAAATAAGAGGAAGTGTCTTAATGTCTTTTGCCCATTTTTAACTGGCATTTTTCAAATGCCTTTGTCAGATATATGGTTTGCAAATATTTTCCCCAGTCTGTAGCTTGTTTATTTAGCAATTAAAAAATTACTTTTTCTTACTTTTTTCAGTTATATTGAGATATAATTGACATACAGCACCATGTAAGTTTAAGGTGTACAACATAATGATTTGACTTGACTTACATATATCATTAAATGATTATCAAACTGTTTTATTTCCATCATCTTATATATAGTAATAGTTGATCATCTTACATAGATACAAAATTTAAAAAACCAAAATGAAAGTATTAGCTTTCTTAGCTTTCATCTATAACATACAGCAGTGTTAATTATATTTATCGTGTTATACCTTACGCCTCTAGCACTTATTTATCTTATAACTATAAGTTTGTACTTTTTAACAGCTTTCATCCCAATTCCACCTCCCCCTCAATACCCATCTCTGGTAACAATAAATTTGATCTTGTTTTCTATGAGTTTATTTATTTCTGAAATATAATTGATCTACATCACTATGTTAGTTCCTGTTACACAACATAGTAATTCAATATTCTATACAATTCAAATGATCACTAAGATCATTGTGGTTTTTTTTTTTAATTTTATTTTTATTTATTTTTTTGTATTTATTTATTTTTTTACACGAACTCCCAAACATGAACCCCCCCTGATGTTTAGTGATGTTGAGCATCTTTTGTTTGGAAAAAATGTCTCTTTAAATCTGCCCATTTTTATTTGGTTTATCTGCTTTTTTGATGTTGAATTGCATGAATTCTCTGCATATTATGGATAAGCGAGATAAGTGAATGTCACTCAGTCGAGTCCGACTCTTTGCAACACAATGGACTATACAGTCCATGGAATTCTCTAGGCCAGAATACTGGAATGGGTATCTATTCCCTTCTCCAGGGGATCTTCGCAATACAGGGATTGAATCCAGGGCTCTTGCATTGCTGGTGGATTCTTTACCAGCTGAGCCACCAAGGAAGCCCATTAAATCCTTTTCAGATATATTGTTTGCAAATATCTTCTCCCACTCAGTAGGTGGCCTGTTTTCTGTCGATAGTTTCTTTCACTGTGCAAAAGCTTTTTAATTTGATGTAGTCCCATTTGTATATTTTTGCTTTTGTCTCCCTTGTCTGAGGAGACATATCCCAAGAACTATTGCCAAGACCAATATCAAAGAGCTTATAGCCTAGGTTTTCTTCTAGAAGTTTTATTGTTTCAAGTTTTACATTTAAGTCTTTCATCCATTTTGAATTAATTTCTGTGCATGATGTGAGAGAGTAGTCCAGTCTGATTCTTTTGCTCTCCACAGTTCATTTTCCCAAAATTGACTGAACAGGCTTTCTTTTTCCTATTGCATATTACTGCCTCCTTTGTCATAGATTAATTGTGTGGTTCATTTCTGGAATCTCTATTTTGTTGATCTATGTGTCTATTTTTGCTGAGAATTTTTATCATATAAAGGTGTTGAATTTTGTAAGAGCATTTTCTGAAGCTATTGAGATGATCATATATTTATTTTTTCTTCAGTTTGTTAATGTAGTGTATCATACTGATTGATTTGTGAATGTTGAACCATCCTTATATCCCTGGGATAAATATCACTATATCATCATGTATGGTCCTTTTAATATATTATTGAATTCTGTTTCCTAATGTTTTGTTGAGGATTTTTACATCTATGTTTATCAGTGATATTGACTTGTAATTGTCCTTTTTGGTCATATCTTTGTCTGATTTTGGTATTAGGATTATGCTTGCCTTGTAGAATGAGTTTAGAAGCATTTCTTCCACTTTAATTTTTTGGAATAGTTTGAAAAGGTTAGGTTTAACTCAAATGTTTGGTAGAATTCACCTGTGAAGCCATCTGGTCCTGGACTTTTCTTTGTTGGAAATTTTATTTGTTTGTTTTTTACTGGTTCATTTCATTACTGGTAACTGGTCTGTTTATATTTTCCATTTCTTCCTGGTTCAATCTTGAGATATTATACATTGCTAGGAATTTGTCCATTTCTTCTAGTTTGTCCATTTTATTGGCATATAGTTATTCTTAGTAATCTCTTGTGATCCTTTTTATTTCTGTGGTGTTGGGTATAACTTCTCCTTTTTCATTACTAATTTTATTGATTCCAAGAGGAGCTTGTCTTCATTTCTTGTGTCTGGATAAATGTTACCAATTTTTATCTTTCTTTTATTTGAAAACCAGATCTTAGTTTCATTGGTCTTTTCTATTATAGTTTAGTCACTATTTCATTTATTTCTGCTCTGGGCTTTATGATTTCTTTCCTTCTAATAACTTTGGGTTTTGTTTATTCTTTGTCTAGTTGCTTTAGGCAGAAGATTAAGTTGTTTATTTAGATTTTTATTGTTTCATGAGATAGGCTTGTATTGCTATAAACTTCCCTCTTAGAACTTCTTTTTCTCTATCCCATAGAGTTTGTAAAGTTGTGTTTTTGTTTTCATTTGCCTCCAGGTATTTTTAAAATTTGTTCTTTGATTTCAGCAGTGAACCATAAGTTTAGTCTCCAAGTGCTTCTGTATTTTGCAGTTTTTTTTTTCCCCCCAAGTAGTTGGTTTCTAGTCTCATAGCGATTGGAAAAGATCCTTAATATGACTTCAGGTTTTTAAAATTTACTCAGACTTGTTGAGTGGCTTAGCATCTGATTATCCTGGAGAATATTCCATGTGAACTTGAAAAGAATATGTATTCTGCTGTTCTTGGATGGAATGTCCTTTATGTATCTGTTAAGTTCATTTAGTCTAATGTGTCCCTTCAGGCGAGTGATTCCTTATTGATTTTCTGTCTGGATGAACTTTCCAATGATGTAAGTGGGGTGTTAGTCTTCGACTATTATTGTGTTACTGTCAATTTCTCCTTTTGTATCTGTTAATATTTACTTTATGTATTTAGGCACTCCTTTGTTTGGTGCATATATATTTTAAATTGTTATATCTTCTTCTTAGATTGATCCCTTGATCATTTTGTAATGTTTTTCTTTGTCTCTTATTGCAGTCTTTATTTTATTTTATTTTTTTTTGTATTTATTTTTTTACACGAACTCCCAAACATGAACCCCCCTCCCACCTCCCACCCCACATCTTCCCTCCAGATCATCCCCATATACCAGCCCCAAGCGTCCTGCATCCTGCATTGAACATAGACTGGCAATTCATTTCTTACATGATAGTATACATATTTCAATGCTATTCTCCCAAATCATCCCACCCTCTCCCTCTCCCTCTCCTTCTCCCTCAGAGTCCATAAGTCCGCTCTACACATCTGTATCTCTTTTGCTGTCTTGCATACAGGGTCCTCATTACCATCTTTCTAAATTCCATATATATGTGTTAGTATACTGTATTGGTGTTTTTCTTTCTGGC
>SJYX01005776.1:52945-107363 GCA_006410675.1 Oreotragus oreotragus
ACAGATATTAAAAGATCTAAATGATTTTCCTTTGCAGATTTACTGGAGCTCAGTTAGAAGAGTTCAGTTATCACAGCTTTTTCTCAAAAGGCATAGGTTTCCGAGTTTCAGCGCTAGATGATGACTCTAGCTCAAGTGTTATAAATAGCTGAACATCATTCAGTGAAAATTTCAGGTTCCTATAAGGGAATGAAGCAAAGAACTAAGATCTAGCTACTACCCATGGCCATGAAAAACCAAAATGAGGAATAAGAAAAGGAGGGTCTGGCAGTCTAACTCCAACTCCAACCCAGCGCAGGATCACTGGCCCAAAGGCTGCAACCAAGGAGAAAGGTGGGCAGGTCCCACCATGAGAAGTGACGGGACTCAGTCTGGACTTTGCCTGAGGCCCAGCTGAGTTTAGCCAGCAGAGAGGCCAGCTCAGGGAAGAGGAGAAGGCAATATTTGGAGAGTGTTAGGACTGTGCTTGCCAACTGGATGACCATCAGGATTGACCTGCAGCTTTCCCAAGAAACACCAGCATCCTGTTCATTCAGGTTAACTAACTGGCTGGCTGTATATGTGACATCTTTAGAAAGCTCCAGCTCTGTGGGTTTGTAAACAGCTGTTTCCACTTAAGGCTGCTTCCACTGTCTTATAACACTTAGGGTGACTGGCATTTATGTTTTGGGGTGTTAAATTTTAAATTTCCTGAATACTTGTCTTCTTTGGATGGTGCAAGGCAGTGAGTTGGATTTTAATATCCAAAACCACTACTGAGACCTCAGGCAGGCTTATTTCTCATGGAATAAATGCAGGGAACATGAAGGCCTAAACAAGATCATAACAGTATGACTACTAGATCATTTATTCCTACCCAATACATATTCCTTGAGGCCTCTTAGGTAGTAGACATTGAATTAAATATAAAACTTCCTAAGGCATGGTCCTTACATTTAGGAAAAGAGTCAGTAAAGGCTAAAACAATATTAAGAACAACATAAAAGAAGTTGGAGAAGAATATTATAAGAAAAGAATATTATACAGAAAAGAGTTACAGTAAAAAGAACACAGAACCACAAGCCAGGGTATCTAATATGAATTCCATCTTTGTTATTATCTCAGTATATATCTTAACTTTTTTTCTGCGTTAAATAGACTTATTACCACCATTTAAAAAAATCTCCCAAGGTCATCTTGAGAACCAAATAAGATCATGGATGTGAAATCATTAGTGAAATACAGAATTTCAATCATCATATTGTCATACTTTGCTTAGGCAGTTCTGTACAAATCACTTGCAAGTCAATATTTTAGTTATTTTTAATTACTATAAAATAAGGGAGTTCCTGGCCAAGAGGCTGAAGAGTTGAGACTTCTGGGTTCTCCAGAGCGTCTTTGATAACTGCATTCAGCAGGAGTGCTTTCATGGAAGGATGCAGGCACCACTGGGTCCAGTAATCATAACCTGGGTTACTGCCTTTGGTTACTTGGTGTGTTGTAGGATTGCTTAACAGGGAAGGTACTGTGTTCTTTCCTTTTCCTTTATATATATTGAGAAAATAAACCACAGCAATCGTGAAATCAGAACTTTGGTGAAACTATTACAGAAGAACCGTGAAACATGCTGCAATGGAGCCTGCTGGGTGCAGCTGCAGTCTGGGGAGTGAACAGAAGAATCAGGTTCTCATAGGTAAATAACAAATGTGTGCAAGGAAATTATGTATTGCTTTGTTTTCAGTGGTGGTGAGTACTGGACGTAATAGAGTGTTAAAACATTCACATTCCATGAGAACATTGAAAATGAGACTTTATGAGACAGAATTTGGATTTTGACATTTATCATATGACCTTGGACAGAAAAATAAAATAATCTCTTAAACCCCACTTCTACATTTATAAAGTGCAATAGGAGTTTTAGGATTTTTTTTAGGATTGTTACAAGGATAAATGAGATTCCATAAAATAACTAGTATTGTTTAATATTGTGTTTAATACATGGTCACTATTACTATGATTATTTAAACAGTCCTTATAAGCTTGCAGATAACCTGTTTTTAACAGTGAAGATAAGGGCTTAAAAATACAAAACTTATTTTCCATCTGAGTATCTGCTTCAAATAAGGTGGGAACCCCATTCTGATATGTGTTGAGGAAGATGCTTTCCTGATTTAAACGACTGAGGTGGAAAATGATCAAATGAAGTTTTAAAGAAGTGTTACCTCTAATCTTAAATTCTTGCATTGATTCTTTTTGTGATTTCTTAAAACAAGTTCCATTCTTATAGAAAAAGAAAAAAACTTCAGTGTTTATAATGCTTGCTAAAATAAAGTCATAAGAGCCCACTGGAAACTGAGCTTGCAGGCCACTTAGCAAGGAGAAGAAGCACAGTTCTTCTCCACCACAGATAATAGGTCTCTCCTCAGGATGGCATGGTGGCAGTTTTCTCATTTTATAGATTTTTCCACACTGATAAAAATGTATTACATGTATGTGTGTATGTGCGTGCTCAGTCATGTCCGACTCTTTGTGACCCCATGAACTGTGGCCTGCCAGGCTCCTCTGTCCAAGACTTCCCAGGCAAGAATACTGGAGTGGGTTGCCATTTCCTTCTCCAGGATATCTTTCTCACCCAGGGAACAAACCCATGTATCCTGTGTCTCCTGCATTGGCAAGCGGATTCTTTTACCACCGAGCCACCTGGGAAGCTCTTATTAGCTGTACATCTAAAATATAATGATGACATATATTGTTGGCATGAATTTGATGCACACCCAATAGGAAGAACTTGCCCAGGTACATAAATAGAACTGCTGTGGGGATCAAAATGCACAACACAGTTTATCTTTAATCTGTCAATGACTAGGGATCAGTTCTCGATTTCTCTTTTATCTGAGTGACCTCGTCCAATCCTGTGTCTCTACACAGTATCCCCCAGATGGACCCCTCCCCCACCCATGCTCAGGTTCCCTTCCCAACTTCAGGTCTGTGTATCCAACTGGCAACTGGACACACTGATTTTCTCCTCAGAGTTGTTCCCCATGACTTGGTCACCTTAGTAAGTACACACTCCAGTCTTCCAGTTGTTCAGAAACAAAGTTGGGTTACACCTGACTCCTCTCTTCACATCACACCATTCATCCAGTCAGCTGGCAAGTTCTGCGGTCCTACCTTCAAAGTACACCCTCAGGCTTCTCGCTGCTAACCACCACCATCTGGGGTGGCAGATAGACACCTCCTGTTTCTGCTCTTTGGCTCCTACAGTTTATTGTCCTCAGAGTGGCCTGTGATTCTTTTAAAACGCAAGTCAATTGATGTTTCTCCTCTTAATCCTCTCGACTCTAAAGCCTGTACAAAGCCCCACAAGACCGTGCACCACCTGTCGTCCTGCCGCTTCCCTAACTTCATCTCTGTCCCTCCCCGCACCCTTGGCCCAGTTTCCCCAGGTCACTGCTCTGCACTGTTTTGCAGCTGAGCCTCAGGCCCTCGCCCCGCGGTTCCTCCCGGGCGCCATGTCGCCCAGGTTGGGTTGCTCGCTCACTTCCTGTGGATGTCGGGTCAGCTCTTCATCAAGGGCTCAGCGTGATTCTCCCCGAAACACCCACGTCCACCATGCTCTCTGTCCCCTTACTCAAAGAATTAAGTCAAGTGTCAACTGGAAAACAGAAATCGCTCAGGCGTTTGAAAAGAGGGATTTAACGCAGGAAATCAGTTCCTTGAGTGATGGCTGGGAAGCCGGAAGAGACAAGCAACCCAGGGCCTAGGAACACCGGAAGCCGCCAGTCCTTGTCTCCCCGCGAAGGTGGGGGAAAGCCGCCCGCATCTCCGGCAGGGAGCAGGCAGCCCAGCGGCTGTGGCAGAGCTGAGTATGGGGAAACGGTCCCCATTGCAGGGGAAGGCTCCTCCTCCCTTGCCCAGCGCCTCTCCTCAGATGGACTCTTTGAGGCCGGAGCTCGGCCTGTAGGCGGTGGCACCCACCATCCCGTTCTGAGCCTGGAATCCAATCCCGAGGCAAGCAGGCCCAGCACCCACACAGTCTGCTCCCTACTTTTCCTCAGAGCATTCATCATCCTTGACATACTTACAATTTTTGATTTAATTGTCGTTTCTTTATTTTGACTGGTCCACGAAGCCTGGCGCTTTGCAGTTTTGTTCACTGTTTTATCCCTGGCCCTAAAACAGTGCCTGGCACAGAGTAAGCACTTAATAAATAATTGTTTAATGAAAGTATAATCCTCAAGAGCACATCTGATTTACAGCAGGCATTAGATAAACATATATTGAACAATTGAGACATTAGCAATTATAATACCGAGGTAAGTGTTACGTGAAAAATAACAATGTGCCATCGTCCATGAAATTCATCTCAACAGATTTTCCAAGACAAGACTCCTGAGAAGGTCAGATCAGGTTTGTTTGAAAACCTTATAATCGAAGATGTGTTTTCTCATATGGTTCCTTCAGATCCTTAGTATCATATTTCTTGAGGTTTTTAGACCCATTTTGTTTCCACTAACTTCATGAATTTGTCAGTTGAAATTTCCTATTTGAAGTATTTTGCTTCTCAGTTTTACAAATAGTTCAAGAAACTTGAAATTCTGAACTCAGTTTGTTAAAAAATACAAGAACTTTGAAATAAATGCTTCTATTTGTTACTAATGAAATTGAGCACTATAATTCTCAAAAATGGACAAAAATCATTAATTAATCAAAGCTCAAGATTAAAATCAAATCTGGCTTTATGGTCAATTAAGCAATAAATACTGCATGAAACTATACATAGTGGTCAGACAGAAACACTTCTTTGTTCTGGGAACTTACAACTGTAAGGAGGTTTAAAATTCGTTGTTGACTATCTTATTCATATTTTCTTGATGTTCCTAGAGATCAAATTCTAAGTGATTTAAAGTAGATTTTTATCTTCATGTGGAAACTTCAGATAGATAATGGTATGGGGAGTGAATAAAGACTCAAAATGAATGGTTTTGTGATCAGTTTCAGTATGTTGAAATATTTTGTAGGTGTTGATCTTCCTTTTTAAGATTCTCTATACCTGAAGACAAACAAAAGACTGAATTTTAACCTAAGGAGATGTCATGAGTTCAAAATAACTTCAAGACCAAAACCAAAAACAACAAATCATCGTGTTTTCCTCTGGAACAAATGATTCATTTAGATTATACTCTTAGGAGAGTCCGTCTATGATGAATAACAGAAAGATTATGATGAGCTTCTCTCTTTGTCCCAAGGCAAGAATAATTCAAAACATTCTCTGCGTATGAATTTAATTCTGTTCCATCTCAGCTGCTCAAATTTCAAAAATGAATAAATATTTGTTAACATAGTCTTGTTCACTCTTGTTTTTAAAGCTGTTTCTTTCTTTGAAAACCTGAGCAGAGGTCCTTGAGAAAACCAGAAAGGGCACAGCAAACTGGAACAAAGTTTGTTCTTCCAGTTAATTTATCCCCAGTAATTGTATTATATAGCAGGCTTCTAGTTTTTCCAACTGTTTGTACTTTTGGATAAATTGTTTAACTTACTGTTGGACAAACAGTTTAATTTGCCTGATTCCAATAATGGTGGCTCACAGTTACCAAGCAGTGTGTCTCAAGTGCTAATTCTACATGCTGTATGTGACTAGTTGTTCAGCGTCTGGATCCTTTCCTATTCTCTTTTCACAAATGGAGAAGCTGAGGTCTAGAGAAGTCAGTAACTTGCCCAACGTTCCACAGCTGCTATGTGGAGGAAGTGGGCTGCAAGTCTAAGCAACCTGGCTCCTGAGTGCATACCCTTCCCCAGCCTCCAAGATGGTAAAGGGAAACTAAATCATTATGAAGCAAGGTGAAAGTCCATTTTGGTCCTCTTCCCTAGGAGAAAAAATAAGCTGCTTTTCCAAGTAAAGGGAGGCCCTGATGGCATGTTTGCTGCTGCTGCTGCTAAGTTCCTTCAGTCGTGTCCGACTCTGTGCGACCCCATAGACAGCCTCCCACCAGGCTCCCCTGTCCCTGGGATTTTCCAGGCAAGAACACTGCAGTGGGTTGCCATTTCCTTCTCCAGAGCATGAAAGTAAATAATGAAAGCAAAGTCGCTCAGTCATGTCCAACTCTTNCCCACCAGGCTCCCCTGTCCCTGGGATTTTCCAGGCAAGAACACTGCAGTGGGTTGCCATTTCCTTCTCCAGAGCATGAAAGTAAATAATGAAAGCAAAGTCGCTCAGTCATGTCCAACTCTTAGCGACCTCATAGAATGCAGCCTACCAGGCTCCTCTGTCCATGTGATTTTCCAGGCAAGAGTACTAGAGTGGTGTGCCATTGCCTTCTCCGGATGGCATGTTTAAGAGACAGTAAACAAAGTTATAGCTTAACTGCTTTATGTTTAAAGAGAAAAATAATTCAGTAAGGAGGAGCTTGGGTTTCTCATAGAGGGCAAAGCAGAGAAGGGGTCAGACAGAGGAGCAGGAGGGTGGAGTCCAGGGGAGAAGTGACTGGTGAGATGACTGGAGGTGGGTTGTTTAAAGGACATTAAGAATATGATTTTTTCCCCCCAATAGCTTGGTGAAGGGCCTTAGAAAACTCCAGAGGCTTTTCAAAATTAAGTTCATTAAAATTTCAAAGGAAGAATGAAATCAGCTGATCTTTGAGTTACACTTATAAATCTTTAATATAGCTCTAATAGTCAACATAGATTCCTTGGAGAACTATTTTTAGATATTCCAGTGTTGAAAATTAAGGAGAAAGTAAATACCTATAAGGAAATCTGAGTGCAATTTCAGATGCTCTCTAAATACCCCAGGTGTTTATGCCACAGAATTGAGAACAGATGTAAGGAAAAAAAGGAACTTTGATCAACGTTTGAAAATCTGTGTACGTGCATGTTAAGTTGCTTCAGTCATGTCCGGCTGTACGAAAAATCTATGGACTCTAGCCCCGCCAGGCTCCTCTGTCTGTGGAATTCTCTAGGCAAGAATACTGGAGTGGGTTGCCATGCCCTCCTCCAGGGGATCTTCCTGATCCAGGGATCCAACCCCCATCTCATGTCTCTTGCATTGGCAGGTGGGTTCTTTACCACTAGCACCACCCTGAGAAGTCCAGTGTTTAATACTAAGCTGCACTACTTTTTCTAATAAGCAACATTGAAATAGAATTAGCATATAATAAAATTCACTAACTTTAGGTGCATGGTTTTAAAAAATATATTCAGTAGTGTTACCACCACCATAATCATGATATTGAACATTCCTGTCACATATATTCCTTTGTGGGCAATCCCTTCTTCCACCTCTGACCGCTGGCAATCAGACATCTGTTTTCTATCACTATAGTCTGCTTTTTAATATTTTTCATATAAATGGAATAATAAGATATGAGGTCCTCTGTGTCTGTCTTCTTAACCATAACACTTTTGAGATGCATCCATATTGTTGCATGTATCATTCGTTTATTGTTTTTTTACTGCTGAATAATTTTCCACTGTCTGTATGTACCAGTCTGATAGACATTTGGGTTGTTTCCAGGTTTTAGATATAAATAAAACTATCACAAACATATCTGTATAACTAATTATGTGAGCATGTTTTCATTGTTCCTAAGCATGAAAGTGAAAGAGGAGAGCAAAAAGTTGGCTTAAAGCTCAACATTCAGAAAACGAAGATCATGGCATCCGGTCCCATCACTTCATGGGAAATAGATGGTGAAACAGTGGAAACAGTGTCAGACTTTATTTTTTGGGGCTCCAAAATCACTGCAGATGGTGACTGCAGCCATGAAATTAGGAGATGCTTACTCCTTGGAAGAAAATTTATGACCAACCTAGATAGTATATTCAAAAGCAGAGACATTACTTTGCTGACTAAGGTCCGTCTAGTCAAGGCTATGGTTTTTCCTGTGGTCATGTATGGATGTGAAAGTTGGACTGTGAAGAAAGCTGAGCGCCAAAGAATCGATGCTTTTGAACTGTGGTGTTGGAGAAGACTCTTGAGAGTCCGTTGGACTGCAAGGAGATCCAACCAGTCCATTCTGAAGGAGATCAGCCCTGGGATTTCTTTGGAAGGAATGATGCTAAAGCTGAAACTCCAGTACTTTGGCCACCTCATGCAAACAGTTGACTCATTGGAAAAGACTGTGTTGCTGGGAGGAATTGGGGGCAGGAGGAGAAGGGGACGACCGAGGATGAGATGGCTGGATGGCATCACGGACTCGATGGACGTGAGTCTGAGTGAACTCCGAGAGATGGTGATGGACAGGGAGGCCAGGCGTGCTGCAATTCATGGGGTCGCAAAGAGTCGGACACGACTGAGCGACTGAAATGAACTGAACTGAACTGAAGCATTTAGGAGTGAGGTCATTGTGTCACATGATGTGTGTTTAACTTATAATAGCCAGTCCATTTTCCAAAATGGCTGCATCATTTTTCACTCTCACCAACACTCTAAGAGTGTTCCAGTTACTCTGCATCTTGTCAACATTTGGTATTTTCAGTCTTAAGTTTTAACAATGCTGGTGGGTATGTAGCAGTATCCTGCTGCTGCAGCTGCTAAATCACTTCAGTCGTGTCTGACTCTGTGTGACCCCACAGACGGCATCCCACCAGGCTCCCTCATCCCTGGGATTCTCCAGGCAAGAATACTGGAGTGGGTTGCCATTTCCTTCTCCAATGCATGAAAGAGAAAAGTGAAAGTGAAGTCGCTCAGTCTGTCCGACTGTTAGTGACCCCATGGACTGCAGCCCACCAGGCTACTCCATCCATTGGATTTTCCAGGCAAGAGTACTGGGGTGGGGTGCCATTGCCTTCCCCGAGCAGTATCCTACTGTGGTTTTAATTAGCATTTTCCTAATGATTGAAATGTTGAATATCCTTTCATGTATTATTTGCCACTCATAGCAAATATTTTAGCCACTGAAAAAGTTGAGCTGTTTGTCCTCTTATTTTTGAGTTGTTAGAATTGTTTGTATATTCAGGATATAAATCCTTTATCACATATTTTGAAAATATTTTCTCCTAAAGTGTGGTGTTTCATTCTTTTTTTTTTTTGAAAAGCAAAGTTTTTGAATGTGCATGAAGTTCAGTTCACCAATTTTTCTTTGATGGATCACACTTTTTATGTCCTATTGAAAAATCTAAAAACCTTTGTTTAATCCAAGGCTACAACATTTAAAAACTATTTTCTTCTAGAAGCTTTATATTTTAAATTCTTCTATTTAGAGGTCTATGGCCTGTTTTTTAGTAAATTTTTGTGGACAGTGTGAGTTAATCTAAGTTTTTTTAATGTGTTTGGATATTTGATTATTTCAGCACTATTTTTTTTCCCAAAGACTGACCTACTATCTCCTACATGCTAGGTATTAAACTGTACTTCTTAAAACTTACTTTCTGTTTCAAACATGCAACTACTTTTTTCTTTGAGGTAAAAGAAGATCCCGTTCTTTTAAGAATATGATAATACTTAACTCAAAGAAAAATGTTTGAGTTGGAAGACTAGCTGTAGGAATTCCTGAGGTTTTCTGTTCTCGCTTTCTATCAATTGATACTCAATTTATCACCTAATCAGAATCAAGTTCAACTGACAACCTCCCATCTTTGGAGTCACAAAACTTAGGTAGAGCTTTGCTAAGCATTCAGCTTTGAGGATGTAAAGGTAAAACTTAACCATAAGAATTTAGAAACCCAACATGTACATGTATAACAGAGGACAGGAACTTTCTACCAATAGGTATAAGGACAGCTGACCCATAAACTGGAGAAGGAAATGGCAACCCAATCCAGTATTCTTGCCTAGAAAATCCCATGGACAGAGGAGCCCGGTAGGCTACAGTCCACTGGATTTCAAAGAGTTAGACACGACTGAGCACACACAACTGATATACACAGGAAACACAAGAAATTTCCACATTTCTTGTATATGATACATGAGGACAGTGTGCACAAAACTTGCTTTTAAGCTTTCTAAGGAATGGTTCAATGCACTGGTCTCTGCTTGGAGGATGAGGGTTGGCAGGAACATTACTTGCCTACTCCTGCTAGTTTCTGAATTGCTGGGAGGGTCATCTTTAGTGTAGCACTTCCTGCATCTCTCTAGGTTCTCACTTCTCTCTTTGGGAGGCAGAATTGCTTATTTGATTATGAATTTAGGAGTAGAAACTAGGCACATGTACCTCTATCCTCACTTCTTTCTCTTTGGGCTCCATGCAGTCTGTAGGTAGCTCACTTTTCCTTGGGGAGGCAGGGTGCTTTCCAGTTCTTCCCATGACATGTGAGTAAGTATGTCTCACTCTAGAGTTTGATATTAGGAAGATTGCTCATCCACAGATACATTCTCTAGCATAAGCTTTTCAGTAATAAAGGTGGTATTGTACTCTCCCAACTGTATATTTCTCAGTAGATTCAAAACATGGGTAGGGATATGGGTTGCAGTTTATTGAGCTTCTCCAACTCCAAAGGTCCAGACAAAATAGAATGCTAAAGATTGGTTTAATAAATGTCTTCAGTATTTTGTTATTACAAGACACATAGCTTACTTCCTCAAGTCTACAAAACATAAAATATGCTTAAAGTCCAGTGAGAGTTTTGTTTATATGTAACTTCCTGTAAAAAGAATCAGGCAGCTCAAAATAGCGGTCTCACTCTTCATTCAATAGATATTTATAACTAGGCCTGGTGGCTTGATGTTAAAGAACAGTTCTGTTCTAATTTGAAGCAGAGTTCAGATTAAAAGGTCCTTTGAGGTTTATTTTAGGTCTATGAATTTATTGGTAACTGTAGATTTTGTTCATCATGTGAACAATACTAAAAATAAGAAAATTAAAAAATTTATAATGAAACATCTCCACTCCTGAATGTACTTTTCCCTCACTGATTGTAAAATCAGATGATGAATTTAATGGTTCTTTACACTGAAGCCAAGTATTGGTTTTCATTATTCGGGTAACAGTCTTTGCCTTAGGATCATATTCAAATTGTTTTGATCTACGGAAGAAATAGAAGAATCCTAGAGAGAGAGAATCATGATTAGTTATGCAACTGTATAATTGTTCCAAACTTTTCAATTTTATGAATGTAATACAATAATTGAACATGATATGGAGAGAAAATAAATGTGTAACTATATACATACATTTTACTTTACCCAGTCACATGAAAAATATTAGTTTTATTTCCCTGAGGAAAAAGCCAAGGTATGAAACATGAATTTCAAGGGGCTGTCGTTTATACCAGAGGTTCTCAGACTAGCTTTCAAAACAATGTCCCAGTGACGGGGAGAAAGAAGCCTCTGTGAGTATGGCCTTGGGCCCTATCTCATTTTCCTAAAGCTTCTCTGGTTTATCTGTTTTAAGTTCTGAGGTTCTGTATTAAATTTCACTAGAATAAAAGATGGCGATACTAAAAAATATCTTTGGACTTCTGCTTACTCCATGGTCTGCTTTGTTGTTTTGAAGATATAGTAGCTGGACTGATTCATTAATCTGCCCGAGGTTCTTTTAAAACTTGTAGATTCCTGGATCTTACCCACAATCCTACTGCCCCAGAAACTCTAAGGAACTTGTCTCTTCATATACAAATCCTAAACTGTGTTTATTAAGCTATATACACTGAGGTTTGAGAATCACTGTTCAGTTCAGATGCCCAGTCATGTTTCACACTTGAAACTCTTCAGGGGTTATCTTTATCAGACATCCATGATCAGTGATAATTTTGGTACCTTTTGCATAGTTTTGAAGTAGTATGTCAGAGAATATAACTCAGAACTTACTATTCAATTTTGATAAGTTTCTCAAAGTTTATTATTACATGTACTCAAAGTAGTAAAATGACATTAAAATGGAAACATTTAAGTTTTTGTGCTGAATTCTTTCACAGTCAGTAAAGTCTCCGAAGTATCCTAATAGTCAGGCACTGATGCTTACCTTTGTGTTGGAAAGCAGCGTCCACTCGGAGGCCAATTCCTGGGAAGTACTTTACCACTCTGCGTGGGTACCCTTTGTCCATGGTTTGGGTCACTTCATCATACCTGGAGACATGGATTTGAAAGGTTTTTGGGGGACCTTTGTTTCAGGGTACGAGTATTATTTTTTTTACTGCACAATTTGGAGTCAAGCAAATATGTAAGAAAAAAATAATCCTATTGGAAGAAAACTAGTAGGATCAATAATTAAAAATGGCAAAGAGTATATTTGGTTAGATTTCTGACAATGTCTTAAAAACAAGGAATTATGAGGGGAAAAAAGTCACATAATTTACCAGATCGATACTATTCTGAGGAACTGTTAAATCAAAGGGCTCTTTCTGGAGTTTCAGTGATTTTGACTGAATCTGTCACTGGCAGCTTGGTTGGCACCACCAGCCTTATTATTCTATCTTTATTTTTATAAGCTGGAGAAAGATCTTTGACCTGACTGAAACATTCTTTTGTTTGGTGAATGCTATCCACCTAAGATTGTCTTCAACGTAACACTTTTGGAAGACAGTATTAAAGTGATGCTTTGTGGATATTTTTCTCCAGACTAAAACAACCGCCAATTGTCTGCAAACTTACCTCCAGCACCAAATACCCACAAAGAAGTAGGTCTTTCTTGTGCTGCGGTCACACACAGCTGCATCAATTTTCTTTACACGTCTTGGAAAGCCAAGAGTATAGATGGATTTGGGATAATCTGGTAAGACAGCATATCCTCTGATCACCCAGAAGTTGTCATCTAGGACGAGAGAGAGAGAGTGATTATCTTCTGATTTATTTCCTAAAAGGAGAAATAGGTGTCTTAAGAAGTTTGATGCAGAAGGCAATGGCACCCCACTCTGGTACTCTTGCCTGGAGAATCCCATGGATGGAGGAGCCTGGTAGGCGGCAGTCCATGAGGTCACTAAGAGTTGGACATGACTAAGTGACTTCACTTTGACTTTTCACTTTCATGCATTGGAGAAGGAAATGGCAACCCACTCCAGCGTTCTTGCCTGGAGAATCCCAGGGACGGGGGAGCCTGGTGGGCTGCCGTCTATGGGGCTGCACAGAGTCGGACACTACTGAAGCGACGTAGTAGTAGTAGTAGTAGTAAGAAGTCTGAAAATAATTAGATTCCTAGTTGCTTTCAGGTTCAGATCTTAAAGATTTAGTAATCTTATGTCTCCATTTATTCTTAACACGTTCTTTAGCTGCTTATATATCATTCGGTTCAGTTCAGTTCAGTTACTCAGTCGTGTCCGACTCTTTGCGACCCCATGAATTGCAGCACGCCAGGCCTCCCTGTCCATCACCATCTCCCAGAGTTCACTCAAACTAAAGTCCATCGAGTTGGTGATGCCATCCAGCCATCTCATCCTCTGTCGTCCCCCTCTCCTCCTGCCCTCAATCCCTCCCAGCATCAGAGTCTTTTCCAATGAGTCAACTCTTCGCATAACATGGCCACATCACTAGAGTTTCAGCTTTAGCATCATTCCTTCCAAAGAACACCCAGGACTGATCTCCTTTAGAATGGACTGGTTGGATCTCCTTGCAGTCCAAGGGACTCTCAAGAGTCTTGTCCAACACCACTGTTCAAAAGCATCAATTCTTTGGCATTCAGCTTTCTTCACAATCCAACTCTTACATCCATACATGACCACTGGAAAAACCATAGCCTTGACTAGACGAACCTTAGTCGGCAAAGTAATGTCTCTGCTTTTTAATATGCTGTCTAGGTTGATCATAACTTTTCTTCCAAGGAGTAAGTGTCTTTTAATTTCATGGCTGCAGTCACCATCTGCAGTGATTTTGGAGCCCCAAAAAATAAAGTCTGACACTGTTTCCACTGTTTCCCCATCTATTTCCCATGAAGTGATGGGACTGGATGCCATGATCTTTGTTTTCTGAATGTTGAGCTTTAAGCCAACTTTTTTGCTCTCCTCTTTCACTTTCATCAAGAGGCTTTTTAGTTCCTCTTTACTTTCTGCCATAAGGGTGGTGTCATCTGCATATCTGAGGTTATCGATATTTCTCCTGGCAATCTTGATTCCAGCTTGTGCTTCTTCCAGCCCAGCGTTTCTCATGATGTGCTCTGCATATAAGTTAAATAAGCAGGGTGACAGTATACAGCCTTGACGTATACCTTTTCCTATTTGGAACCAGTCTGTTGTTCCATGTCCAGTTGTAACTGTTGCTTCCTGACCTGTATATCATTAATTAATTACAGAAATAATATATACCTAGGAAATGGCTACCCACTCCAGTATTCTTGCCTGGAGAATTCCATGGACAGAGAAGCCTGGCAGGCTTCTTGCACTTGGGATGATGTTTATCTTTATAGCCAGAGAGAATCCTTGGGTAGTTGTTCTTTATAATAGGAACTTAAGGTCAGAGCAGAAGCCCTGTCCATTTGGCACATGCATGAAGATTATATTCCTTGAATTAAAATATCCACTAACTAGTTCAGGCATACACAAGGAGAAGAGGAATAATTATAGGCAATGTTACCTTTAAAAACCAGAATCTTGTCAATGGGGTTCTCATATGCAGCGTGAACATCAGCTGGCAGAGATGGCCAGAATGAAGAGATTAATTCAAATTCAACATTAGTGATGTCATAATAGATCCTCCATATGTGCCTGTGTTAGACAGGAAACCATACTTTATATACAGTCTATGTGTATCTGTTTCAATGAAGTCACTGCAAACTTAAGACTTGACTTTATCTAATTGGTTGATATTTTCCTCATTTTATAGCATTAGCACAATTTTCCTCAGAAACTTCAGGTGGTTATGAGTTCAATTCTACCCTTTGGACCACCAAAGTCAGGACATGCCTTTGTGCCCACTCTTTTGGGTACTTAGAGTAGTACTTAGAGTACTACCCATGGAAGTCTCATTAACAATTCTCCGTGTACTTGGTCACCTCATTTTTGCCAAAGCGGCAATTCCCAATATCCTAAGTCAACACCAAGCATTCTAAGAAAACATTTCTGATATTGATTGCTAGAATTAAAAATGTTATTATTGTCATTGCTGAATATTTCCTCAGATTTCCCTTCTGGCTGTAAAGCTCTGAGGTAGATCTGTGAGCAAGATCTGAAAAGTCCTTATAGTTCATTTTTCTTCCCATGCTGGGAACCCATCCCTGACAAGTTGTCTCTCAGCCTCAGCTATTAGGAGCATGGTATGACAGCAGGTCATTGTTGTTGTTTTTCAATTGCTTTCCTGTGGTCATGTATGGATGTGAAAGTTGGACTGTGAAGAAAGCTGAGCGCCAAAGAATCGATGCTTTTGAACTGTGGTGTTGGAGAAGACTCTTGAGAGTCCCTTGGACTGCAAGGAGATCCAACCAGTCCATTCTAAAGGAGATCAGTTCTGGGTGTTCTTTGGAAGGAATGATGCTAAAGCTGAAACTCCAGTACTTTGGCCACCTCATGCGAGGAGTTGACTCATTGGAAAAGACTCTGATGCTGGGAGGGATTGGGGGCAGGAAGAGAAGGGGACGACAGAGGATGAGATGGCTGGATGGCATCACCGACTCAACGGACGTGGGTTTGAGTGAACTCCAGGAGTTGGTGATGGACAGGAGGCCTAGCATGCTGTGATTCATGTGGTCTCAGAGAGTCGGACACAACTGAGTGACTGAACTGAGCTGAACTGAAAGAGAAATTAGTTTGGAAAAATCTTCAATTAAGATTATTTTAGAAGCATACAGAAGAATCTATTCATACTCAATAAAAATAAATTAGACTCAAAACAAATTCCAAAATTTTAATACTGACTCCTGTAAGTGTGATATGATTGTCTTTAAAAAATTAAAGATCAAGTATATAACAAATTATTATTCTATGGACATTAGAAATATGCACCTATGGATGAATGAAATATATTACATTTGAGACTTGTGGTGAACTTCCAATGTGAATTTCAAATGTGGACAAAGAAACATCTGTATTGTAAACAACAGAGTATGGATGAATATGAAACAATCTAACTCAAAGAGAATCTCTTGTAAAGGCAAACAATTACACTAAAGCTACCTTAGAAAAATGGAAATCCAAACTATTTAAGAAAACAAGAGTGTAAGAAATCAGCATTTTTAACTAAAATATAATTTTTGGAATATATTAAGATCTTTGTTACAAAATTGTTGACTTTAACATTATAAGTATGCATTATCCTTTTTTGTTTCCATGAATAAAACTGCATTTGAGTAGGTGAAAAACTTAAATTACATTTCTGCTGAAGAGAAGGATTTTTTCTTAAATTTGATACTGCCATATATTTTTGCTTGATGAATTTCAACCTAAAAATAAGTAGCCAACCAGGTTAATGTTTATTCATTTATTTTTCTAGAATAAACTTTATATTTTGAGACAACTATTGATTTGCATGCATCTGTAAGAAGCAGCATGGGGAGATGCCACATACTCTTCACCTAGTTTTCCCAAGTGGTAGCATCTTACAAAACATCTTGTTAAATATCACAGTCAGGAAATTGACAGTAATACAGTCAAGAGAGCATTCCATCACAAGGACCCTTGCTATAAATATCTATCTACATGTTTTTGTGTGACCATAATTTCTTTTCTTGGAATAAGTGGCTAGGAGTACAACTGTTGGGCCATGTAAGTTGCACATTTTTGTGTTATTTTTTTTAACTGCTCAACGATTTTCCAGAGTATCCATAGCATTTACATTTACTACAGAAATGTAAGAATTATCACCTTTCTCAATACCTTGCCAGCAGCTGGCATTGTCACTTTTTAAAGCCATTTTGTTGGTATATAGTTCTATCTCATTGTGGTTTTAGTTTGCATTTCACTAATGTCTAATAACATTGGCATCTTTTCATGTGTTTCTTTTGCCATCTATATCTTATTCAATAAAAGGTTTATATATTTTTTCTCATTTCCTTTTTTTTAAGTGGAATTTTTTAAATTGGAGGTTATTTTACAATGCTATGGTGTTTTCTGCCACACATTAACGTGAATCAGTCACAATAATAAACATAATAATGATATATATTTATAAATAGTAACATGTTACATTATTATAACATCATAATATGTATAATGGGCTTCCCTGATGGCTCCCATGTTAAAGCGTCTGCCCAAAATGCGGGAGGCCTGCAATGCGGGTGTCCCGCATTTCATTCCTGGGTCAGGAAAGTCCTCTGGAGCAGGAAAAGGCAATCCACTCCAGCACTCTTGCCTGGAAAATCCCATGGACGGAGGAGCCTGATAGGCTACAGTCCATGGGGTGGCAAAGCGTCGGACACGACTGAGTGACTTCACTTCACTTCACTTCAATATGTATAATATATATTGGTGAAAGTCACTCAGTCATGTCCGACTCTTTGCAATNCAGCACTCTTGCCTGGAAAATCCCATGGACGGAGGAGCCTGATAGGCTACAGTCCATGGGGTGGCAAAGCGTCGGACACGACTGAGTGACTTCACTTCACTTCACTTCAATATGTATAATATATATTGGTGAAAGTCACTCAGTCATGTCCGACTCTTTGCAATCTTATGAAATGTAGTCTATCAGGCTCCTCTGTCCGTGGAATTATCCAGACAAGAATACTCGACTGGGTAGCCTTTCCCCTCTCTGGGGGATCTTACCACAACTCCTTTGAGCCTCCCTTCCCTCCAATTCCACCCATCTAGGTCATCCCAGAGCTCCAGGATGGGATCCCTATGTTATATAGCAGCTTCTCTATAGTTATCTATTTTACACAGGACAGCATATATATGTAAATATTACTCTCTCAATTTGTCATACTCTCTTCTTCTCCCCTTGAGTCCACCAGGCCATTCTCTAGATCTGTGTCTCGCCAGATAATATTTAAATGAAGAGAAAAATAAAAAATGTCTTTGTACAGGAAATGATTTGGAAGTTGTACCATCCAAAGATCACTCAGAATTAACTGAGTAGTTACTACTGCTAAGTGTGAAATTTTCCAAGGAAGAGGATGACATAGGAAAAACTAAAGTGGTTTTAAAAAAAAACTAAATATTTAATTAATTCGACTGTGTGTGTGTGTGCACATATGTGTGCATTTACATTTTTCTGTGACTATGAATCAGGGTGATCTATTTCTCTAATATAGTAGATGAAGGAACAGAACAAAAGTATTAAAATTCTGATCTTTTATGTTGCTGACCTGAACTGAAAAGTAATATTTTATGTGTCTAAAAATTATCAAAATGATCACTAAAACAATGATGTGTGTGTGCACATATGTGTGCATTTACATTTTTCTGTGACTATGAATCAGGGTGATCTATTTCTCTAATATAGTAGATGAAGGAACAGAACAAAAGTATTAAAATTCTGATCTTTTATGTTGCTGACCTGAACTGAAAAGTAATATTTTATGTGTCTAAAAATTATCAAAATGATCACTAAAACAATGTGAAGTGTACAATTCTGGTAGAAGAAACAGAAGAAAATAACAATAATTTAATAAAAGCAAGACTATTTTAAAAGGGAAAGTAACAAACTTAAGGGATGACAGAAAAATATAGTAACACAAGAAAATTTTAGAAACACCTGACTTATCATAAGATATTTTAATGGACTGTCTTTTCTTATGAAACATCAGACATTTGAAAATTGTTAAAAATTTCATTATTGGTGAATGCTGTGTAATGCACAGATACCTATTAAAAGCTAACTTGAAAAAGTTGAAAATAAGGACTGGAAAAAGGTAGAACTGACAAATATTTCAAAAGTAGAAATTGAAATACCCTAGATGTTTGTTTGCTTGCTTGCTTGTTTTACTTTATTTTACTTTACAGTACTCTATTGGTTTTGGCATACATTGACATGAATCTGCCACGGGTGTACCTGAACTCCCAAACATGAACTCCCCTCCCACCTCCCACCCCACATCATCCCCATGCACCAGCCCCAAGCATCCTGCATCCTGCATCAAACATAGACTGGCAATTCGTTTCTTACATGATAGTATACATATTTCAATGCTATTCTCCCAAATCATCCCACCCTCTCCCTCTCCCTCCCACTCAGAGTCCAAAAGTCCGCTCTACACATCTGTGTCTCTTTTGCTGCCTTACATACAGGGTCCTCACTACCATCTTTCTAAATTCCATGTATATGTGTTAGTATTTATGTAAACCAGTTATACAAATGAGTAACAACCAAAGTATGCCCTCTTCTACAAATATTAAATAGAAGGGTTTAAATATTAAAAACTCAAACACAGGAAAAATCCAAAACTATTGTTAATTATAAACTCATAACAGAGTAGTGTGTAGATTGTGATCTGATATGTCTTATCAAACAAAACATTTTGTTGCTAACTATGTGCATATATGTACACATTCATACAAACTGGCTTAGTGATAAAGAATCCGCCTGCCAATGCAGAAGATGCAGATTAGATCCGTGGGTTTGGACGACTCCTTGGAGAAGGAAATGGCAATTCACTCCAGTGCTCTTGCTTGGGAAATCCCATGGACAGAGGAGCCTGGTGGGCTAAAGTCCATGGGTCACGAAAGAGTCAGACATGACTTAGAGACTAAACAACAAATATACACATATATGTTATAAATGTAAAGCCATCAAAAGAGGACAAGGAACATATATCCATTTTTCTTGACATCTATTGGGTTGATTAGAACTATTTAGAGGGGAAATGGAAAGTGTGTGGAAAAACTTACACCTAAATATTTGCTGTACATGAGATGATGTCTTTAATACAGAGTCGCTGCTGCTGCTGGTGCTGCTGCTGCTAAGTCACTTCAGTTGTGTCCAACTCTGTGCGACCCCGTAGACAGCCTTCCACCAGGCTCCCCTGTCCCTGGGATTCTCTGGGCAAGAACACTGGAGTGGGTTGCCATTTCCTCCTCCAATGCATGAAACTGAAAAGTGAAAGGGAAGTCGCCCAGTCGAGTTCGACTCTTGGCGACCCCATGGACTACAGTCTACCAGGCTCCTCCATCCGTGGGATTTTCTAGGCAAGAGTACTGGAGTGAGGTGCCATTGCCTTCTCCCAAAGAGTCTCTAAGGGGTTCAAAATAAAATAATAGAATATACCTAGCAATAGAAAGAGAAAGTGATTGGGGTTTGAAATGGCACTATCAGACCACCTTGGAGAAAATTTAATCTGAAAAAGAGGATCGTTCTATGACACAAACTATAACATCAATAGTGGAAAACTCTCATGAAATTTCCTCTTAAAATAAGGTATCTTCTAAATATAAAATTAATAACACATTGACAGAAACAGTAAAAACAGGGAGAAACAACTTAGTAATTTCAAGACTTCAACTGATTTCTCTTAATACTGTCATAAACAATGCTGAGCATTCCCTCTAAAATTTTGAGTTCAGAAGGTATCAGTCTCAGTTACTTGATATTGTAATATCAATATATAAGTCTCAGAGATTCTGTGGAAAAACCTCTTAGAAAACAAGTTTGCCCTATTTTCAAGATTTATAGTTGTTGTTGTTCTATTGCTAAGTCATGTCTGACTTTTTGTGACCCCACAGACTGCAGCCTGTCATGTTCCTTTGTCCTTCACTATCTCCCAGAGATAGGTTAGGTGATCTGGTACACATATCCCTTTAAGAATCCTCCACATTTTGTTGTGATGAATACAATCAAAAGCTTTAGCATTGTCAATGAATTTTCATTATATCATATATTATATCTCTCCCCTATCTGGTATATCCATTGCCATACTGCACAGCTGTCTTCTCCTAAAACTGAGGAATAACCAATATTTTTCAGTCCTCATTGCTGTGCAGAGGTAAGTTGAGTTTGAGTATGATTTATCTTGATCTTTAAATTCTTGCAATCCCATTTGTTCTTCTGTTACCTGTCATTGTTCAAATAATCGGTTCCTCATTTTCATTACTTTTATCTTCTCTTCTTGTGACTGTGTCATTTACATCTGTAATATTAACTTTGAGCCTTGAAAAACCATCCCCATTTTATGTTCCTGAATTGTTCCTCACATTCAGCCTAGTGAGACACCCAGTTGTACCAATAAGGGGGCCAGTCTGGGTTGACTTGAAAAATCCATTTAGGCAAAAACTAACTCCAAAGTCAGACTTCTGAAGACAGTGATTCTGTCCAGGAGTTATCATGATATCAGTTCAACATGTAACTATTGTGGTCTAGTTTTCAACTAGTCAACCTTCAATTTCTGGGAGGTTCACTCATTGTCTTATTCTCTTAGAGTTCTAATTTTATACATTTCTGACATCTCTTCTTTTAAAGTTGATTTTATATCTGCTTTTTAACTACAATAATTGGCTCTGCAAATTATTTTTAAATTATTTCCTTTAAATATCTAAATAATTTATGTCTAATTTTTTTTAGGTATTCTACTAATTCAAAATAAATTTCCTACTATCATTTTAGTATTGCTTCTCTATTTGTAAACTAATAAGAATTCTCTAAATCAGATTTTCTTTGAAGAAATCACTCCAATTACTTAAAAAATAAATTAAACAAAACAAAAACTAAACGGTCTCTTAACTGTTTGGAGCTCATTCTTTCTCTGGGATCCTTTAATGTTTTGCAATATATAAGCAACACTGATTTTTTATCAAGTCTCAAAAATATTTAATTGTATGTTTAAAATAATCTTTATTTTGGTGTTGCCTTCTTGGTTCTTGGATTACTACTCCACCTTTTTCTCAGTCTGCTGGCTTTCCTAATAAAGTTGGTATTCCTTGCCTCAACACCTTGTCACTCAATTTATTGATCTGTTGGGCAGCAAGTAGTACCAAGCTTAAACTCAACAGTAATTGTGAAAAGTAAATGGACTGGCCTTGTTACAGTGTAAAGAACAGAAATACTCTTTTATGTTGTATATAAGAAAGGATTAGAGTGGGCTTCCCTGGTAGCCCAGATGGTAAAGAATCTGCCTGCAATGCAGGAGATCCAGGTTCAATACCTGGGTTAGGAAGATCCCTGGAGAAAAGAATAGATGTTCATTCCAGTATTCTTGCCTGGAGAATATCACAGATAGAGGTCTCATGGGCTATATAGTCCATGGGATTTCAAACAGTCGAATATGACTGACAATTCACTTTTCACAGAGTGGCCTTAGATTGCATTATCATTTTCTGAAGTCAATCTTCCATTGGAATATATTGGACATTAATACTTTCCTTAAGATGGTGGTAGGATTTTCTTGAAGGAATTTCTTTATCTTGGGTCATAATTACTATAATTCTTGAAATCTTAATGAATAATCAATAAAGAATACTGTGGAAGTAGGGCTTAAATTAAAGAGAAGTTGAAATTTTCCTCTGGTATTTCATTCTCAAGATGCAGTCTGAGGAATGGGAAGGAGCTAAACATTGTTTTTATGGGGATACAGGGTCTCTGCAACTAAGGAAGGAATGATGCTAAAGCTGAAACTCCAGTACTTTGGCCACCTCATGCGAAGAGTTGACTCATTGGAAAAGACTCTGATGCTGGGAGGGATTGGGGGCGGGAGGAGAAGGGGACGACCAAGGATGAGATGGCTGGATGGCATCACGAACTCGATGGACGTGAGTCTGAGTGAACTCCGGGAGATGGTGATGAACAGGGAGGCCTGGCGTGCTGCGATTCATGAGGTCGCAAAGAGTCGGACACGACTGAGCGACTGAACTGAACTGGACTGAACTGAAGTTGATCTGACACTGTGACCCCATGAACTGTAGTGCTACATAGTCATGGGTGGAAGGAGTCTGATTTCACATATTCTTTCCTTTTGCTCCTATATCCTTGTCAGATGGTAAATGTCCCGACACTTTGCTCTGAAAGTGTGGCCATGGTATACATAACTGACACACCATGTTGCAAGTTAAGTACATAGTGAGAGAAGAGACTTCCTACCACAGCTAACACTTTGTTGATTCAACTTCGAGGAATGGTCATTGATGCCCATTTCAGAACTGGCTCTCCAGGTAGGAAAAGGACATAGTTTTTATCATTTGGTGATTTTCAGGGTGTAGGTACTCCAACCAAGGCCAGTACTAAATCAATATGAGCTAGTTTATAAAATTCTTGAAAATGTAATAATTGGATCCTGAAATGGTATAAGCCAGGTCCAGGCCATCGCTGGGATTGGAGTATTATTTTAGCTATGAAGTTACTGAAAGTAGACCCTGGTTCAATGGCAATTAAAAAATTGACTTAAAAACATTTAAAAATTAATTTATCAGTATGAGATCCCTTTCGCTGTTGCATGTATGAAAGATGGGAGCAGAAACAAGCAGGCTGGTAAACAGGCTTCTGGAGTAGGAGATGAGAAATGATGGTAGCTTGGATGAGCTGGAGATGGTGGTGGAGATGGAGAGAAGGGAGTGGACATAGACCCGCAATGTGTCTGCAGTAGGACTTGACAAGACCTACTGAATGACTGATAGGGGGTGGAGTGGGGTATAAATGAAAACAGTGGTATCACAGAGGAAAGAGCGGCTCACCTCTACCTGGGAGGGTAGAGAGAAAGGTCACAGAACACATTCTCCAAGAGGTGAGATTTAGCAGGGATGAAAAATGGAGCTCAAGTATTGGTGAGGATGTGGAGAAACTGGAACATTAGTTGTTGCTGGTAGGAATGTAAAATGGTGCTACCTCTATGGAAAGTGGAATGGCAGTTAATGAAAAAATTAAGCAGATAATTACCATTAAAAAAAATTTTATCAAACAGGTAAGAGGTATGTGCAGAGAGTAAAACATTCAAGCAATGTGGACAGTTATAAAACAAAAAGCAAAGACACATTCTCACTATCCCAACAACTCTCTTATCCCCAAATCTCTTGAAAAACTTCACAGGAAGTTGAGATGTTTAAGGGAATGGGTTTACCTGCCTTTAAAGAACATTACTTCTCTGCGGAAAGTGGTGATAGCATCAAAAGTCAAATCGGGGTCACAGGCATGAGGTAGAGTGGGTCCCTTTGGCTTAGCAGGTACCTTAGGTGGCCCTGCTTTGATGAAAAAAGAAATACCTCAGTGAATTAAGAAGGCATGTGGAAATACCTACAGAAGGATCTTTCCCAAGAGAATATTTTCCTCGTGATAATATTTCAAGAAGTGATTTTTCTCAATGTCCTTCCTGGAAAGCCTTCAATTCAGTTCACATATATTCAGATTTGTTGCTCACCGTAGATGGATTGAATTCCGTTGATATCGTCCTGAGAAAGTGGATATTTGCTAGGATCCAAGGAGACGTAGTTTGGGAACATCAAGGCTGTTTGATCACTGGAGTGAGAGAGCCCCAGTGAATGGCCAAATTCATGAGCTGCCACGAGGAATAAGCTGAATCCTTAATAAAAACGGGGAAAACATGAGTACGTTAGTCACTCAGGAGAATGATTGCATCTGAGATTAAGAAATAGAGAAATGAACAAAAAAAAAGGCTTGTCAAACAGAAAAATCTTATAACATATGATTTTATCTGGGAAAAAATCTGGGAAATTTTTCAACAGTGACAATTGGTATTAGTCACATCATGGAGAAATGTAACCCAGAGCAAGCAGATGGCAGAAAACAGGTGTCTTGAAATGGATAGTAGTGGAAAAAAAAAAAAAAAAAGCCACCAGTTTTGGGTTGTTGTTAGGCATCTGTACATGATCATATTTCCCCCACTTATATTCTTCAGAGATTCTCCACTGGTTGTAGGATCAAGTCCAAATATCTAAACATGGCCTTCCATGAACTAGTCCCTGCTTTTTTTCCCCAGCCTCATATTTTATTTTCATTTTCCCTGAGCTAGCCATGTGGAATCATTTGCATTTCTCATCTATGCCATGCTCTTTTTCATCTGTGTCTCTATATCTCCATCACTTCTGCCTGGAGTATTACCTCTCTCATCCCCTTCACCCATCTGTCCTACTTAGGCCTCAGAGTCATCTTCACAAGACTTCTTTCCCCCAGCACCTATCCAGGTTGACTTAATTGCACCTCTCTCTGCTTCTGTAGACTGAGCTTAATTCTGTCTTTGCAAATAAGTACTGCATTCTTTTTTTCTTTCCCTAAGTTGTGCACCCTTTCAGTCCAGAGACCATGTTTTAATCATCTTCCTGGGGACTGATAAACAGTTTAGTAATGGGTGCTGGATATCCAGGCTTTTATTTGGATGAAAGGATGGTTAGGTGCTCCTCCTGAACGAGACTGGAATACTCTGTGCTTATCCACACCAGAAGTTGTACCATGGATGGTTGGAATTGCCTTTTTATTTGTCTGTCTCTCCTACAGTCTGTAAGCTTCTAAGTGTATCAAAAAGACTGCCCTTGGACTTGCAGCTAAACCTATGGATATTAAGGAAAATGCTGAGCCTTTTGTGATGGAGCCTTGTCCAGTGATATTTGCGTAAAACAAGCATGGAAAGGCAAATAATTATTTCATGGACTTTCATGCTTTTTGGTCTGGCTTTTGCTGCCTCCCCTTGTCTGGCTGGCAATATCACTGCGTGTGCTTTTGGACAGGGGTGGGACAAATGACTCTTTAAAAAAGTAATTAAAATTCAGATCATCTAAACGAAGTGCAAACTTTTATTGTGGCTCTCAAGACCCTCTATATAGGTTTCTAATCTACACCATTTTAGCCTTCTGCTCCATTACAATTCTAATACTTGAGTTGGTTGGGTTATTCTGTCTAGAACACTTTTTACTCCACTTTGCTTCAGAATTCCTGCAGAGCCTTCAAGTCTCAGGCTGGCGTCACTTTCTCTGTTTATGGCCTGGAATTTCTTTTAGGTGCTCCTATTACATTGCCATAGTTCCTTTTATCCCAAGGTTGATCATACTAACTTTAAGTGCCATTTATAGAGTGTGCCGTCTAGACTGTAAACCCCTGGAGAGCGGAGTCTGTGTCTTGTACACTATTGTATATTCCATTTCTATTACAAAGCATGGATTAGAGTAGATTTTGAGTAAAGGATTGTTGAAAGGCTTCATTTACCATTATTTGTAGAGCATTTCTCATGTACTGACAACATTATAGGCTGTATGATACAGCAGAAAAAAGATTTCATTTCTGCCTTCTTGGAGATGCAACTAAATAGATAAGTTTGGGCATTATACATCAGTACCTTTGTGAATATTTTTTTTTTCTCCTAGAAATCACTTAATCATCACCATTATCATTAGTATTAATAATCACCAAGATAATTATCAGTGTTAAACACTTTCTGAACGTTTGCTAAGGACTGGTGCTTTGCAAGATTTTTTTTGCCTTTATTGTAGATAAGTTGTGTCATCTTCCTGCATGTAGGTTCCCCCATGCCACAGACCACTGCTCTTCTCCATCCCAGCCCTGAGTCTGTAGTGGTCTCTGAGAGCTGTTTCAGTTGCCTGGTGCTAGTTCATGTGTGTGTGAAGCATTTACATTCACACACAGGTTTGAAACTAGCCTCACTTTGGGAGATTCCCAGGAAACCCTCACCATTATGACCAGATCTCTCTGATATCACCATGCAGTGACTTCCAAATGCTGAGGAAACAGTGGGATTAGTAGATGACTGCTGTCTATTGCTTTTAACAGAGTTGCACTAAGACTTTTGTGCCTTTTGCATAAAGAGAGCCCACATATACGTAAAAAGGTGTATTATACATTATTGCCAAATTTTCTATTAAAAAATCCATTTGATTAGAGGTTACGGATGCTTGAGACTTTACATTTTTATTAGAGAACAGGAAAACATTTTCCTGTGTAGGTCAGAAAGCTGAGAGTTGCAAGATTAGGGATCCCCCAGGTCCAATATTTCAACCCTGAGGGAATGTATTATAATAAAGCAGTTACAAAACACCCCTTTTTAGTATTGTTGCCTGGCTATCCACCCAGAACTTGGTGGAGTGCTATGTTTATCCTCTGCTTTGCTCAGGCAAGTTTTGCCAACTTGGGGCCCAGGACCCTCTGGATTTTTTCATAATCCATCCCACACATCCCCTTTGGCAAGGGGCCAGTTGCAGTATGGGGAATAGTACTTTTACCACTAAATGTTGAAATTAATGGGCTTCCCAGGGGGGAAGCATCTGCCTGCCAGTGCAGGAGACATGGATTCAATCTCTGCAGTGGGAAGATTCCCTGGTTGAGGGCATGGCAACCCACTCCAGTATTCTTGCCTGGAGAATCTCACGGACAGAGGAGCCTGGTGGGCTACGGTCCATGGGGTGGCAAAAGAGTTGGATACAACTTAGCGACAAACAGCAACAAATTGAGTGGTAAAGTGATAATGAGGGGACTTCTCTGATGATCCAGTGATTAAAAATCTGCCTTGCAGTGCAGGGGAAATGAGTTCAATTCCTGGTCAGGGAACAACTTGCCATGGAACAACTGAGCCCACTTGCTGCAACTAAGACCCAATGCAGCTAAATATAAATAGGTAAATATTAAAAAAAAAATGATCGTGAAACCTGAGACTAATCTCTGCTTCTAGATATGCCAGTAAAGCCTGGCTGAGTGAGGGGAGTCATTCTGACTTTGGTGAGCGCTAGAAATTTCCTACACCTGCCTGATTGGATGTATCCACACAACCTTCAGGCCAAATCCAGGAAAACATTGGAACGCATCCCAGCAGGAGACAGACCCGGTCCCTTCAACTCCTCTGTCATTTGGATCCTGGGGTCACTCTACCTCTTTCACTTTCTTGGCTGTAATGTTACCTCTGTGGCAGGGCAGCCACCACCTCCAAACTCCCCCTGAAGTCCAGCCAGCACGGAGTCCTTTCCCCTCTTTGTTTCCTAGCTCTTGGAAGAACACGTCCAGCATGTGCTCAGACTTAGCAAGGAGAGGCCGTGTGTCATTTTGAGTCACTGGCTTTCAGTTTTGCAGAAACTATGATTGACTCAGACTCCATAGCGTTATGTGGTCAGGACTGAATTGTGGCCTTGTGTACCACCCACCAGAAAGCCACAGCATCCTCTTTCCTGGAGCCCTGGAAACCAGATACCAGAGACATGATGACTGTGGTCACTGACAGAAAAAAAAGAGTAGGGAGAACCTGAGAGTCTACTGGACTGGTCCTTTGTTAGAGGTATAAATTTTTACTATAAAAAAGTTTTTTTGAAACATAATAAAATATCTCTTATCTTCATGCCAGGGAGGCCCAATAAGAGAAATAAAATCACTGCCCATGGCCTAAAGAAATAAGTCAAATATAAAGACCAGATTCCAATTCTTTGGCAGACAAGCAAGAGTTAGATGAAGAGGTTCACATATATAAATGGATGGCCTATGGGCCATGTACCCACATAGCATCTTTCAATCACTAACTTGGAATTACCACCTCCCAGAGTTTCCTTTCAGTACTCAAGCCTGAGATGACTTCTGCCATTGGTTTAATACACAATACTTTCTACCGTGGTGAGTGGGTCTAGGCCTTATACATCACCCAAGATCATGAAGCTCTGAACTTTTCTAGAACAACTTTGTGGTCTGCATGACACTTTGCATAGTTCCAGACATGTAGTGGCCCTTCAAGCCTTGCAGATGTATGAATGAACACATGAATAAGGGAAGAATGTTCTGATCATAACAGGATTAGCGGCTTTATGAAAGTGCCGTGTGGATAAAGCTCTGAACCGTACAAGCATGGTTGTCTGTATAGATATTGAACACTTTCATCAACGTCATCTGGAATATGAAACATCATAGGGAAACTGGGAAGTAAAAAGCAACTAATTGCAAAGCTATTCCTTTCAGGCATTTGTATGAATAGTAACATTTTGTTCGTAAAGAAAATTGGGCTTACCTACTCCATCCTTGGTCCAGTTCTCATCCTCATCAAAGTGAGTGTCTCCACCCAGTCCCAGACCAGGGGGAAAGGCATGGCCGAGGACTCCCAAGGGGCCGTCGAAGTAACGAGGACACCAACCGTGGACTGGGAAACAGGGCGGGAAGAAGATCAGCCTCGTCAAAACTCCCAAGATGAAAATGGCTATATTGCTTTCTCTGCTGAAAACCTTACCTCGGGTCCTAAAGGCAATCATGATGTCAGCGATCCCTTTGGAAATCTTGGTGAATGTTAGTGGCGTGACTTTGCTCCACACTTCTAAACCTTTTTGGATAGCCTCATCCACATCAGGTCGAGCCATATCAGGAGTGTAGTTTACAATTCTTACAAATTAACAGATATATATCAATTGGCTGTTATACAAGCATGTAAACACACATACTAGGAAAAGAAAATAATTTCTATCTTATCCATCACATGCTGCAGTAAGTCTTGGTATGGTCCTATCGCTATATTTGTACAATGCTTTACCATTTAAATTAGGTACTTTTACATATGCTATATGTTAATAATTCAGTCTTTCATATGTGCTATTCATCAGGTAGTATGATGGTACTTAGACAAATGAGGCTCAAAGAGGTTAAATGATTTCCCTAAGGTCATGTCTTAAGTGGAAGATCATTCATTTTATGCACAGAATTTGCTGTGCATATGACTGTATGATATGTATCTTCTGAAAAGAACTGAGATTCATTTTCTCAAACAGCTTATAGAAATCAGTTTTATGCATGTGTCATATAGTAAGTCTCACTTAAGAGCCACAAAGTTTGTTTCTCAGGAAAAGCTCTTGCTTTTGTTTATATTCTCTATTTTGCTAAATCTACTTTAACCTCAATCCCTAAGGCTTAAGAAGAAGAGGAAAGATTATTAGACTTTTTAAGGCCAGCCAGGAGGGCTCTGGAGGAGTGATCAAGGCCACTGCCTCTATCTCGGGTCACAGGCACCCTTCAACCTCTTTCTGCCGATAAGCCAGCCCCTTTGTTTGTGATATCCAAGGTCCACCTGAGATTTGACAGTCTAACTCATACATGTCTCCAACATGAGCAGGTTGTACTCTATTTTCTCATTTTCCCTTGAGCACACTTCAGTTGTACCCTTAAGCATCTGCAGTCAGACTGTAGAGGTTCTGGTCCTGAGTTTTTATGGAGGTGGCAGAGGCTAGAGATTAGAGCATATTTGCAGAGCCAGTCTGCTGAGAAGAGCTGTGCAAACTGGCCTGTGCTAAACAAGCTTTATTTTCCTTCCAGTTTCTCCTGTGTTTAAGGTGATAATAACGAGGGTGCCTATGTCACAAGTTTTTTGAGAGGGTGGAATAAATAAAACCTATCACGTGCTAAGCACACAGGAAGTGCTGGGTAAAATAAACCATTATTATCTTTGCTTCTTAGAGATAATATTCACATTCATTTAGATTAAGAGCAGGAGCATTACCTGTAGGTGAGGTTGTACTTCTTCCACCCGGGGAGAGTATAGCCATACTGACCCACGTCGGGCACCCCACACCTGGGTGTCTTCATGATCTCCAGAGTGCTGGAGTCCAGTTTTCCAGTCACTGTCAATCCAAAGAATGCTTGCATTTCACGGATTTTGCCATCTATGAGACTTCTGTTACTGCTTTGAGCAAGATGACTCCCTTCTATTTCAAGAGAGTAGAACTGGTTGAGATATGCCTGACCGAAAAGACAAAAAAAGGCACAGACTACAGGGGAGCAGACCTCCATCTCAGGATAAGCAAGCTTCCCGAGATCCTTTCCGCCAGCAGGAGGGAAAAGGAAATAAATAACAAGGGAAAGGAAGGGGGGAGGAAGAAAACAAAGAGGAAGGAGAAGAGTCACCCCCTCTTTCAGCTTCCAAAAGCTCATTGAGCTGTGTGTGACCAGATCCGGCTACACCCATAGAGCTATGGAACTCCAAACTTTAACAGACGAGAAGCATGCTTCTTCTATGTGTTGGATGATCTTGTGTCATACACATTTTTACTGTTACTTTCATTTGGTGTTTCCTTGAAACAAATTATGGAGAAAATACAGTTATTCAAATATGGCGAAGTAACTGGATTGATTTTTAGAGGGACTCTCCAAAGCAGCTTGGTTTTCGTACATGTAGGATAAGGAGCTCCAAACTACACTTGGGTCCCCCTGGCTGGTCTTCAGATGCTTTTATGGAGATCTCCGTTCTCACAGAGCTGACCCTGTCTCTGCTCACTCTCTCCTCACTTGTATCCAGTGCTTAAATAGCAAATCCTGCCTTTCTCCCAGCCCACCCTACTCTCCACCCCCCATCATTCCTGATGTCTTTAGGGCCAAGGAAAGGAAAATCAGCTCCTCACAAAGAAGTTCAGGACTCTTTGGTAAGAATGAGCTGTCTTTTTAGGTCCTCGGACAATCAGTAAAGTGAAATTGTTATGGATAGCCACAAATGACATTTACTGAGACAGTACCTGAGTCAGTTGCAGGTTCTCCTCGTCTTCCATCCTTCGGTCTGCAGGAAATGCAGAGGACAGTGTTGCAAAGACCAAAAGCAGAAGAAGGTTCTTCATTCCTCTCTCTCCAGCTGAAGACTCGCTCTGTTTGCATATAATTTAGAAAATAATAGTGAGACGTGGCATGAATTGGCTTGTATTATCCTTTAATTAAAAACAGAAAAGGACATTTGCCATGGAGTGTGTCATGATATGCTTTTTTTGCCCCTTAGGTTGAGTTGATTTCACAATCATGATCTACGATTTATTTGGTAAATATAGTCACTGTTATTATTGAATTAAAAATAATACAAACTGAGGCTCCAAGCTACTTCTGCCCTTGCAAAGTTGGAGGCTTTCCTATGCATAAATTCTTGGGAGTTGAATAATTTTCTTTTCAACAAAAGCCCACAATATTTGTATAATAAGATAATTTTCTTTGTAAAAAATTTTATCTTTTGTTGCAGTCACCTGTTATGCTTGCAAAATTGTAATTTTTTGCTTCTTCTGAGGAATATGATTTCACCTATTGCTTTGCTCTTGATACAGATACTTCCTTACTTCCTGTCTTCTAATAAACAAGGCATGTCTGTTTTTCAAAAAACAAAGTTTTCAAAGACATGGTATTGTGAAAACACAATTGATTTAGGAATCAGATTATCCTAATTAACTGGGTAAATACCAGATATTTATTGAGCACTCACTCTTTGCCTGTCATTATTAATGGAAGAAAGAATAAGGCACTGGTCCAAACTTGTTGGAAAATTCAGACATATACACAGACTAACCCTAGGTAAAACGGAGAAAAGAGGCAAAATGCTCAGTAAAGATTCTGAAGACTGAAACGGCCCCAAAGGTAGAGAGATCACTGCAGACGAGTGTGGTCTAGAGGCTTCAAGCAGGTTGAGCTTGCACTGGCTCTTGAAGAGTGTGTAGGATTGGTTCTCAAAGAGGAAAAGAGAAGGCATATGAGTGGAGGGAGGCCACAGGAAGCAGGCACCATGGCAGAGATTAGCTGCAGGAGGTCTGACTGGACTGGAGCATATGCACGTGTAGGCAGCCATGTCTAAGAAAGGGTGCAATGAAAGGAAGCAGGCACCATGGCAGAGATGAGATGCATGAGGTCTGACTGGACTGGAGCAAATGCATGTGTAGGCAGCCATGGGCAATGGGGGTGGGCGTCTTAAGAAAGGCTGCAAGGAAAGTGCATGTTTTGAGTCTTTTCATGTCTAGAATACCCTTTATTCTGTCTTCATACTCTACAGAGAGTGTGTCTGGTTATGGAATATCAGACTGAAATCAATCTGCCTCAGAATTCTGAATTTTCTGTTCCATTGTTTTCTTGAATCTAGTGTTGTTGTTGAAAAGCCTTTTATTCTTGGTATGTTTCTTTTTATTTCTGAACAAGTTTGGAAGTCTCTTTACCCAGGTATTCTGAAATTTTATAAAGATATCTCTTAATGTGAGTCTTTTTGCAGTACATTGCTTGGCAATAAGAAAGCTCTTTCATTATGAAAACTTCAAGGAAATTTTCCTCTATTATTTCTTTGATAATTTCTTTCCACCTAGCTTCCTCTTTTTCTTTCTGGACTACATAGCTATTGGAACTCTTGGGTTGAATCTCTGTGTTTCCAATGTATCCTTCATTACTTTCCATCAACTTTATTTCCAGCTCACCTATTGAGTTTATCTTAGTTATATTTTTAATGTCCAAGAGTTTTTTTCTAGTTCTCTGAGTATCCTTTTATTTCTTTGTATTTCATTAATTTTTTTGGATGTAAGCTATGTCTTATTTTTAAAGAATGTTAAGTATTTTTTTCATTTATTTTGACATTTTCTTTTGCTTCCAGGATTCTCTATTCCTTCAAAATTTCTGTTTTGGTGTCTGTTTTTGATATTAGAAGCGTTTTAAAAAATGTCTGGAGATGTGATCTGCAATCTGTTTAATATTGAGAGACAAGAAAGTTGACTGGAAGCTATGTGTGCTTTGGCAGGGTTGCTGGTCCATGACCTTTACTGCAGGGTGGTAGGGCGGGTTCCAGACACTTCCTATGATATATTAGTTGGACTTCTTGGTTGAAATGTAATAGAAAAAATTCAAGTACCAAATGATTAAGAACCATTTCTTCCTCACATGAGCAAAGTCCAGATTTGGGAGTCCAAGGCTTGTGTGACAATACAAGGATTTGTACATCCTTACATCCCTACATCATCAGGGATGTAGGCAGCAGACACCTGGCAACACCACCTCTCAGGGCCAATGCCTCATGGTCCAGGTGGCTTCTCAAGTTTGTGCAATTACGTCTGCATTACAGGCAGCTGGAGAAGGAAATGGCAACCCACTCCAGTGTGCTTGCCTGGAGAATCCCACGGACAGAGGAACCTGGCAGGCTATAGTCCATGGGGTTACACAGTGTCAAACACAACTGAAGTGACTTAGCACATACAGGCAGCAGGAAAGAGGAAGGAAGAGAAAGCACCAAGTCTCTTTCTAGAAGCCTGTACAGTATTCTGCTTACACTTTTGGGCAAGAAATTAAACACATGGCCATATCTAGCCATAAGCAAGGCTACAAAACAGTTTTTTAGCTGCAATGCTACCTCAAATGAAATTTACTGCAGCAAAGGAAGAGGGAGATCATGTTAATAGAGGTAACTGGTAAGTCTTTGCCCCACTGAGATTTCTATAGGTCGGGTATTTGTAAATCCTTTTTCTCAGGTGAGTAAGTTTCCCCAGAGACGACACTTCCAATTTCCCACTTTAATCTCCCAGCAACAAAGTTATAGGAGGTGCCTCTGGAGCCCTGTGTGACAGTCTCCCGGCATACCTCTGAGCTTAGCTGCTCAGCTGTGGATAAGTCTGCGTAACTCACTTTATACAGCCCACTCTTAACCACTCACTGGGTGTCTTTGTGCTTTTTGCTCAGGGCATTAAGCTGCCATGGGAATTGACAGGTCAACTCCTTAGAGCTACCTGGTGGTGGGGCGGGGAGCTGAAGGATGAATGTTCCAGCCTCCCACCCACTGGAGAACAAGTGAGCAACTGAAAGGAGTTCTGTAAGTTTCTCAGTAAGTCCTGCTGGAATTGAGCCCCAGCTCATGTAGCAGAAACCTCAGCGATGCATACTTGAATGAATGAACTTTCCCTCTGCTTGCTCAACCTCATTCTTGCTGCCTGTGACCATGCCCCCAGTAAAGTGACTGTGCCAAGGTCTTGCCTTAGCCTTGCTTTGGAAGGAACTCAACCTAAGATAAAAGTAAGATCATTCTTTAAAGTTTTAAGTTTAAATTCTCACATCTCTTGTACTCAAAACTTCAACACAGCATCCAGAAAATACCACACGTTGTCAAGAAAACCTTAAAAAGGGCTAATGTTTAAAATTCTTTACTATACTTTATATTGCTGTTCACTTTCTTTGCCTGTGAAATATGGTTAAAGAAATAACATGAATTCAGGTCTTGTGTTGAAAATGCACAGATGAGGCTTGGGCCATGAATCTGTCATAAATAGCTGGTACAACTAGCAGGTATTCTGAGATGAGTCTCCCATCTTTGTGCCTGTAAAAACTGATTTCATAAGAAGTTTTAGAAGATGCCATAGTCTGAAATTGACTCTTAAAAATGAAATATCAAGTTCTTACAGGTCCTTTTGCCATTTGACATTGATACAATGAATTACTTATCCATTTCCCTCACTTTGCCTAGCACAGTACCTGGAACAGGTAGGTGATTAATTGTAGAATAAGTGAATAAATGAAATTATAGTATATACTAGTTTTTATTTTATCTTATAAAATAAATTGACAATAAAGTATTGACCTACTCAAGAGACTCTTTGAAGACATTGAATACTGACAAAAGATTTCATTAACCTATGAAGCAATATCTAAAAGTTTAATAGCAATAATATAATATTTTTGATAAGGGAAAATACCCGCAAATATATTGAAAATTCCCTTTATACTTTAGATGGACTATGTGGTAGTATATTAAGAAAATCAGTAGATCACAAGTCAGTCATTTAAAATATTTATTTTAAATTCATTTTAATAGATAAATTTTGAACCAAAATTAAGTATCAAATTATACTAAATTAATCATCTGCTGGGCTTAAAAATTTTAACAGAAAAAGAACAAAATATATGATACTGTTAAATATATTTTATAGTTCACATGTTTATTATGTAATAAGCTGCATTGTATTACATTCTAACAACTGCCAATATATTATAATGATTTTTTAATTGGAGGGGAATTTCCTTACAGTGCTACGGTGGTCTCTGCTGTACACCAACATGAATCAGTCATAATTATATACATGTCCCCTCCCTCTTGAGTCTCCCTCCCCTGCCCCATTCTACTCCTCCAGGTCATTCCAGAGCACCAGCCTAGGCTCCCTGGATATTATAATGATTTTAATACCTGGACTAAACATTATGATCCCACAAATCTTAAAGTTCTTAATAGAAAATCCGTTAGCAAATTTATGCATCTCATCTCAGTTTACTTCAATTAAATAAGAGTTACTGAATTTTGTGCCCAGCACAGTTCTGTTTGTCTGGCAAACCCTAGTTTCTGTAGAGGGTGTCCTTCTGAGGAGCTCAGGGAAAACAGAAATGAAGAACAACAGATCTAACTTGCCCATTTGCTCAGACTCTAGAAGCCAAGGAGGAGGCAGGAGAGGAGGTGGTACCCTTCCTTTTTGCTGCTCCCCTGGGAAGATACCAATTATCTTTACTGGGGTTTCAATTCTGACTTTCTGTATTGATTCATTTCCTTAAGTGCAGGTGTACTATTTCAGTTTCCTAGAGCTGCTGTAACTGTCACAAACTTGGTAGCTTAAAACAAGATAAACTTTTTTTTAAATCACAGTCTGGAAGCTACAAATCAAAGTCAAGAAGTCGGGAGGGTCATGTCCTTCTCTCTAAAGGCTCTAGGGCAGATCCTTCCTTGCCCCTTTCCAGCTTCTGGTGGTCGCCGGCAATCCTTGGCACATAGATGCATCATTCCCACTCTGCTCCACCTTCACAAGGCCTTCTCAACTGGATATCTAGTGTCTGCTCTTCTTATAAAAATATTTAGACCTACCCTAATCTAGTATAACCTCATATTAGCTAATTACATCAACAGAGACGCTAGTTTCATAGGTACTTGGGGTGAGGGCTTCAGCATACCATTTTTCAATTCAGTTCAATCACTCAGTCATGTCCGACTCTTTGCGACCCCATGAATCACAGCACGCCAGGCCTCCCTGTCCATCACCAACTCCGGAGTTCACTCAAACTCATGTCCATCAAGTCAGTGATGTCATCCAGCCATCTCATCCTTTGTCATCCCCTCCTCCTCCTGCCCCCAATCCTTCCCAGCCTCAGGATCTTTTCCAATGAGTCAACTCTTTGCATGAGGTGGCCAAAGTGTTGGAGTTTCAGCTTCAGCACCAGTTCTTCCAGTGAACACCCAGGACTGATCTCCTTTAGGATGGACTAGTTGGATACCATTTTTAGGGGGATACAATTAAATCCACAACAGGTATCAACAATATTTGTTTCCAAGAGTGGAAAATGGCATCACGTTTTTGTCAAGGCAATGTATGCGGCTTATGTTGTTCATAATATTTGTTGTTGTTTATTCACTTGAAGAGTTGTGTCCTACTCTTTGCGACCCCATGGACTATAAGCTAGCCAGGCTCCTCCGTCCATGGGATTTCTAAGCAAGGACATTGGAGTGGGTTACCATGTCCTTCTCTGGGGTCGTAATCCTTACTTCTAATCAAAACACAGTGCCAAATAACACGTATTAGGTTCACTTAAGACATATTTAAAAGACTTAAGAATAAATGGGCATTTTAGAAGTCAAATAAACAAGTTAAGGAAATAATGAATATTGACTGAGGTGGCAAAAAAGACTTAATCTCCTTCTTGTGATGGATTCGTAACGTGAGATGGAATGTATGAGAACCAAATCAAGGTCTGCAAACAGTGGATACTCCAAATGTAATTTCACTGAAGAGTAGTCCAATGAATACAGTGATAGCAAACAACATTATTTATTATTGAGAACATATAAATAGGATACAGTGTAATAGATATACAAATTAGACTTCCCTTCCATATTNTCATTCTTTAAAGTTTTAAGTTTAAATTCTCACATCTCTTGTACTCAAAACTTCAACACAGCATCCAGAAAATACCACACGTTGTCAAGAAAACCTTAAAAAGGGCTAATGTTTAAAATTCTTTACTATACTTTATATTGCTGTTCACTTTCTTTGCCTGTGAAATATGGTTAAAGAAATAACATGAATTCAGGTCTTGTGTTGAAAATGCACAGATGAGGCTTGGGCCATGAATCTGTCATAAATAGCTGGTACAACTAGCAGGTATTCTGAGATGAGTCTCCCATCTTTGTGCCTGTAAAAACTGATTTCATAAGAAGTTTTAGAAGATGCCATAGTCTGAAATTGACTCTTAAAAATGAAATATCAAGTTCTTACAGGTCCTTTTGCCATTTGACATTGATACAATGAATTACTTATCCATTTCCCTCACTTTGCCTAGCACAGTACCTGGAACAGGTAGGTGATTAATTGTAGAATAAGTGAATAAATGAAATTATAGTATATACTAGTTTTTATTTTATCTTATAAAATAAATTGACAATAAAGTATTGACCTACTCAAGAGACTCTTTGAAGACATTGAATACTGACAAAAGATTTCATTAACCTATGAAGCAATATCTAAAAGTTTAATAGCAATAATATAATATTTTTGATAAGGGAAAATACCCGCAAATATATTGAAAATTCCCTTTATACTTTAGATGGACTATGTGGTAGTATATTAAGAAAATCAGTAGATCACAAGTCAGTCATTTAAAATATTTATTTTAAATTCATTTTAATAGATAAATTTTGAACCAAAATTAAGTATCAAATTATACTAAATTAATCATCTGCTGGGCTTAAAAATTTTAACAGAAAAAGAACAAAATATATGATACTGTTAAATATATTTTATAGTTCACATGTTTATTATGTAATAAGCTGCATTGTATTACATTCTAACAACTGCCAATATATTATAATGATTTTTTAATTGGAGGGGAATTTCCTTACAGTGCTACGGTGGTCTCTGCTGTACACCAACATGAATCAGTCATAATTATATACATGTCCCCTCCCTCTTGAGTCTCCCTCCCCTGCCCCATTCTACTCCTCCAGGTCATTCCAGAGCACCAGCCTAGGCTCCCTGGATATTATAATGATTTTAATACCTGGACTAAACATTATGATCCCACAAATCTTAAAGTTCTTAATAGAAAATCCGTTAGCAAATTTATGCATCTCATCTCAGTTTACTTCAATTAAATAAGAGTTACTGAATTTTGTGCCCAGCACAGTTCTGTTTGTCTGGCAAACCCTAGTTTCTGTAGAGGGTGTCCTTCTGAGGAGCTCAGGGAAAACAGAAATGAAGAACAACAGATCTAACTTGCCCATTTGCTCAGACTCTAGAAGCCAAGGAGGAGGCAGGAGAGGAGGTGGTACCCTTCCTTTTTGCTGCTCCCCTGGGAAGATACCAATTATCTTTACTGGGGTTTCAATTCTGACTTTCTGTATTGATTCATTTCCTTAAGTGCAGGTGTACTATTTCAGTTTCCTAGAGCTGCTGTAACTGTCACAAACTTGGTAGCTTAAAACAAGATAAACTTTTTTTTAAATCACAGTCTGGAAGCTACAAATCAAAGTCAAGAAGTCGGGAGGGTCATGTCCTTCTCTCTAAAGGCTCTAGGGCAGATCCTTCCTTGCCCCTTTCCAGCTTCTGGTGGTCGCCGGCAATCCTTGGCACATAGATGCATCATTCCCACTCTGCTCCACCTTCACAAGGCCTTCTCAACTGGATATCTAGTGTCTGCTCTTCTTATAAAAATATTTAGACCTACCCTAATCTAGTATAACCTCATATTAGCTAATTACATCAACAGAGACGCTAGTTTCATAGGTACTTGGGGTGAGGGCTTCAGCATACCATTTTTCAATTCAGTTCAATCACTCAGTCATGTCCGACTCTTTGCGACCCCATGAATCACAGCACGCCAGGCCTCCCTGTCCATCACCAACTCCGGAGTTCACTCAAACTCATGTCCATCAAGTCAGTGATGTCATCCAGCCATCTCATCCTTTGTCATCCCCTCCTCCTCCTGCCCCCAATCCTTCCCAGCCTCAGGATCTTTTCCAATGAGTCAACTCTTTGCATGAGGTGGCCAAAGTGTTGGAGTTTCAGCTTCAGCACCAGTTCTTCCAGTGAACACCCAGGACTGATCTCCTTTAGGATGGACTAGTTGGATACCATTTTTAGGGGGATACAATTAAATCCACAACAGGTATCAACAATATTTGTTTCCAAGAGTGGAAAATGGCATCACGTTTTTGTCAAGGCAATGTATGCGGCTTATGTTGTTCATAATATTTGTTGTTGTTTATTCACTTGAAGAGTTGTGTCCTACTCTTTGCGACCCCATGGACTATAAGCTAGCCAGGCTCCTCCGTCCATGGGATTTCTAAGCAAGGACATTGGAGTGGGTTACCATGTCCTTCTCTGGGGTCGTAATCCTTACTTCTAATCAAAACACAGTGCCAAATAACACGTATTAGGTTCACTTAAGACATATTTAAAAGACTTAAGAATAAATGGGCATTTTAGAAGTCAAATAAACAAGTTAAGGAAATAATGAATATTGACTGAGGTGGCAAAAAAGACTTAATCTCCTTCTTGTGATGGATTCGTAACGTGAGATGGAATGTATGAGAACCAAATCAAGGTCTGCAAACAGTGGATACTCCAAATGTAATTTCACTGAAGAGTAGTCCAATGAATACAGTGATAGCAAACAACATTATTTATTATTGAGAACATATAAATAGGATACAGTGTAATAGATATACAAATTAGACTTCCCTTCCATATTCAGAAAATGGATACAATCACATTTAATTTTGCTTCAACTGTATCTACAATTAAGCCATCTATTGCTTCTGTCAACTCTAGTAACTCTACGAGCATGAAAATCAAATGCATAATATCTTGGTCCACTGAAGAAAAGGAAGAAGGCTATATAAAAAAAAAAAAAGATATGATGTATTGAATTAGCTTGTAGAAGATCTTGGATATTTTCAATTTAAAAACCCCATTCCAATCCTATTATGACTATCAAATGCAAATGAGCTATTTTAAAAAATTAAACAAAATTTATTAAGTTTATTTTCTACTTACAGTTCTCCTGGAAAACTGCATCAATTCTACTTTCTATTCCTGGAAAAAAACTTGCTATGCTTTGGGGATAACCTGGTTCCATAGACTGACTTTGGTCATCATAGCTGATGAGAAAAAAAAATCATCCCATATTTTAAGACCAACACAATATACAATGATAACAATTTTCTTTAAATTGTATATACTTTTAAAAGTGCCTTCACACATATCTTCTCATTAGTTCTTCACAATATCTTATTTATTGGAACTAATGATGGTTAATTTTTCTAGCTAAGGGTACATACCTATTTATAAAATATACTGGTATCACCAATACTAAGACAGATTTCTGATTGCTGGTGCAATGTTATTTTAAAAAAGGAGAGCTTATGTTTCTAAGGCTTTTACTTAATTGATTCATCATCTCTATCTGATAAATATAAATAATAATTTCAACTTGGGAATCAAGTTCTGTATAACATTTGCTTGAGTGTAGTAGAATTTAACTCTTAGAATTTCATGAATAAATGAGACTTAGCCTAACTCTTCCTTTGCATGCCACTTTAGTGCTCTATTCAAGTTAGCTCTTTTTCAAGATATAGAGTGCTCAATACCACTGTGCAGGCATCTTAACTTTATGAAAATTTCAAAAGCCATAGCAACATCAATCATCTTGTGCAAAAGAATGTTTATCAGAGACCACCTAGATATGTTAAACCTTCAGATACCTGATCACTGATGATTTCTAGACAGGGTGAAAAACAGATTTCAATCTCTAATGGAAAAAAAATCTTACCTCCAGAACTGGTCGTTTACAAAGAAGTACGTTTTTCTCCTGTAGGAAACAGCTGCATCAATTGCTTGGACACTGCTTGGGAAGCCATAGCTTGATATATGCTTGGGGTAACCTTGCTGAGTATCATAGCCACTCAGAGCCCAGTACTGGGTGCCTGTCAACAATTCAGATTTATGTCAGATAAAGTTTTTCCATTCTTACAAAATGTATATCACTTCTTAACTTTTGCATAAATTCATCATAGGAATAAAAATGGAAAAAAATAGTCTTGAAAAGAAAAAGGTGGTCAAGTTAAGATCATTGGGCTATGATAGCCCTCATGGTTCCCCAGCACCTGTAAAATATTCCTAACTTCTTAGCCTGGCATTCAGGGCCCCATACTTGAATGTCTTATCTCATGTGACTTCTATACAGAGACTTAACTAGAACCTTGGGGGAATCTTAGAGAATTATACCTGGGATGAGGGTGGAAGAATGCTAAAGGTGGTCTAGTGAAGTGCTCTTATTTTGTAAACGAGGAGATTAATGCCTGAAGAGGGTACAACCTGCTCAAGTTCACACAGCAGTTAGTGGTGGACAGGGGACCCAACCCAGGTCTGTCGACAAAAACGCAGCCAGCGTTAACACTCTCTCCTTGACTCACCTCTTTGAACCTGGAAAAGAGCACGGAGTCCTGCCCTTCCCTCCACCAGGAACCAAAAGAAGAGGAAAGCCTCAAGCAGTTACCTTTGAATATGAAAATTAGGTCCCTGTCAAAATCCTCATAAGCAGCCTGTATGCCGTTTGGCAGGGACGGCCAGTAGAGAGAAATGAAATTGAGTTCCACCATTCGTAGCTGAGGGTGCCTCCTCCAGACGTACCTAGTGGAACACAAGGAGAGAAGCACGCGTGAAGTCTACGTGGGCGCTTTCTGCAAGTCTGGGGCTGGCACCGGCCCTGTAAGCCTGCTGAGAGGATCTGACAGCCAATGAAGGCCATGCTGGCAGCTCAGTGGCCAGCGTGTGCCCAGTCCTTTGTGGTGACCCCATCTGTCTGGTGAGAACTCTGCAGGTGTCCGAGGAGCTGACAGGAGGGGCCTTACTCGATCACGTTTTACACTACCTCCATTCTCACACACCGACAAGTCTTGTTTTGTTAGGCTCTTTCATTGCTGGTGCTATGATATGATGAGGGTATTTAGAATACAAGCACACTCAGCCTGTGGGTACACAGTCACAAAATAGCCAATGGAAAATGGAACAATTCAGTCAGATGATTTTCCCCGCATCTTATGAAGTGACTGGTTCCATTCACCTGACTGAATTTGGATAGGACCGAAAGGTCTTGGGGAAACCCAGCCACAGAGTTTCTAACAGCTAGAGCCCATGTCTGTTTATATCTTCAGAAACATCTGAGTGTTTACAAATGTTTTAACTATTTTTTCTTTTCCGGTTGTTTTGAGTTACCCAGAAAGTACTCTCAATTCCAATGACATTCACATGCATAGATTTCAAAGGAAAAGCTGAGTAATGTGTAACATGTGACTTAATTAGAACAGTTTTAAGTTAGCCACTAAAAGAAGTCAAAAGAAGGAGTATTTCATCCTCATACTTGTCTTTGAAGAAAAGTATTTCTCCACGGAGGGTGGTGACAGCATCAAATGTCAGTCTGGGGTCGCAGGCGCTGGGGGTGGTTGGTCCAGTAGCTTGGACAGGGTTGCTTGAGGGTCCTGAAATTTAAAAAAGACTTTCTATAAACATAAGCCCAGGGTGTACAGTCGGTCCATCTCAGGTCAGTGAAGGGTCTTCATATGAAAAGAAATGCTACCGGACCATCCTACAAGGTGTTAAGGTAATCCCACATTGCTGCTGCTGCTGCTAAGTTGCTTCAACTGTGTCCAATTCTAGATGGCAGCCCACCAGGTTCTTCCATCCCTGGGATCCTCCAGGCAAGAATACTGGAGTGGCTTGCCATTTCCTTCTCCAATCACACATTAGGCCCTCTTAAAAGTCCTTTTATATAATTAAAAAATTAAACAGGTCTTCCTTGATGAGTCAGCTGGTAAAGAGTCCACCTGCCAATGCAGGAGACATGGGTCTGATCCCTGATCTGGGAAGATCTCTCATGCCACGGAGCAGCTAAGCCCGTCTGCCACACTCTAGATTCCGGGAACCGCCACTAGAGAGCCCACGGACTGTGACCACTGCAGCCTGTGTGCCCTGGAGGTTATACCCCGTGACAGAAGCCACTGCAGTGAGAAGTCTGTGCACCGCAGCGAAGAGAGGCTGCCTCTCGCCGCAACTGGAGAAAACCTGGGCAGCAACAGAGACCCAGCACACCCGAAGAATTAGATAAAAAATAAACAAAAGGGTGAAGTGAAGTGAAGTGAAGTCGCTCAGTCGTGTCCGACTCTTTGCGGCCCCATGGACTGTAGCCTACTAGGCTCTTCTGTCCGTGGGATTTTCCAGGCAATAGTCCTGGAGTGGATTGCCATTTCCTTCTCCAGGGGATCTTCCCAACCCAGAGATCGAACCCAGGTCTCCTGCATTGTAGACAGACGCTTTACCATCTGAGCCACCAGGGTAGTTGTGACTTTAGGGACAGTTCTAGGTTAAGTTGTGAAGCAAAGAAATGTGAATTCTTCCCCTTCCCCTCTGCCAGTTTAAAATCAGAATCCCATGTTTCCTTCCCTTCTTGGTTCCTCTTTCTGCATGTTTAATCACTCAGAATCTACTTTCTCACTTCCCACAAAAATCCACCTTCAAGAAGCTGTTATCTATCAGTCTTCTGCCAAACAGCATAAATCTGAGTCCAATTTTAGAAATATTTTTCCTATAATATTTAAACTATAATGTATTTTCTCATTGAAGAACAAAAGGTTTCAAGCAATTAAAATATGGATGAGCAAGGAAAGGAAGTGTTTTCAGAGGAAAAGGCATTGGGAAGTAGGGGTAGTTAGACTAGGTCTCATTGTTCCTGAAAATTTTACTGTCGTGAAAAAAATTCATAGTTGTGGGACCCTAGCCTGCTTGGTTTTGATACTGCTGTCTTACCAGAAAGGGAGAATGTTTTACCCAATGTGACTGCACAACACACCTGTCCCATCAACACTTTTAATACTTTTTCTTTAGAGATAGAGCTGCAAACCTTTCTCTGGCTTCTTGTTCCTACAGCTACTAGTGGGCAGGAGGGCAAGAGGAAGGAGAGATGGAATGGTCCAGACCACACTTCAGTTCAGTGCAGTTCAGTTCAGTCATTCAGTCGTGTCTGACTCTTTGCGACCCCATGAATCGCAGGCCTCCCTGTCCATCACCAACTCCTGGAGTTCACATACACTCACGTCCATTGAGTCAGTGATGCCATCCAGCCATCTCATCCTCTGTCGTCCCCTTCTCCTCATGCCTCCAATCCCTCCCAGCATCAGAGTCTTTTCCAGTGAGTCAACTCTTTGCATGAGGTGGCCAAAGTACTGGAGTTTCAGCTTTAGCATCATTCCTTTCAAAGAAATCCCAGGGCTGATCTCCTTGAATGGACTGGTTGGATCTCCTTGCAGTCCAAGGGACTCTCAAGAGTCTTCTCCAAAACCACAGTTCAGAAGCATCAGTTCTTCAGCGCTCAGCATTCTTCACAGTCCAACTCTCACATCCATACATGACCTCTGGAAAAACCATAGCCTTGACTAGACGGACCTTGGTTGGCAAAGTAATGTCTCTGCTTTTCAATATGCTATCTAGGTTGGTCATAACTTTTCTTCCAAGGAATAAGTGTCTTTTATTTCATGGCTGCAGTCACCATCTGCAGTGATTTTGGAGCCAAAAAAAATAAAGTCTGACACTGTTTCCACTGTTTCCCCATCCATTTCCCATGAAGTGATGGGACCAGATGCCATGATCTTCGTTTTCTGAATGTTGACCTTTAAGCCAACTTTTTCACTATCCTCTTTCACTTTCATCAAGAGGCTTTTTAGTTCCTCTTCACTTTCTGCTATAAGGGTGGTGTCATCTGCATATCTGAGGTTATTGATATTTCTCCCGGCAATCTTGATTCCAGCTTGTGTTTCTTCCAGTCCAGCGTATCTCATGATGTACTCTGCATATAAGTTAAATAAGCAGGGTGACAATATACAGCCTTGACGTACTCCTTTTCCTATTTGGAACCAGTCTGTTGTTCCATGTCCAGTTTTAACTGTTGCTTCCTGACCTGCATATAGGTTTCTTAAGAGACAGGTCAGGTGTTCTGGTATTCCCATTGCTTTCAAAATTTTCCACAGTTTATTGTGATTCACATAATCAAAGGCTTTGGCATAGTCAGTAAAGCAGAAATNTTCATTCCTAGAATGTTGACGTTCACTCTTGCCATCTCTTGTTTGACCACTTCCAATTTGCTTTGATTCATAGACCTGACATTCCAGGTTCCTATGCAATATTGCTCTTTATAGCATCAGACCTTGCTTCTATCACCAGTCATATCCACAACTGGGTATTGTTTTTGCTTTGGCTCCACCCTTCATTCCTTCTGGAGTTATTTCTCCACTGATCTCCAGTAGCATATTGGGCACCTACTGACCTGGGGAGTTCCTCTTTCAGTATTCTGTCATTTTGCCTTTTCTTACTCTTCTTGGAGTTCTCAAGGCAATAATACTGAAGTGGTTTGCCATAACTTTCTCCAGTGGACCACACTCTGTCAGACCTCTCCACCATGACCCCACGTCCAAGGAGTGGTGGCTGCATGGGCACAGGAGGGCCTAGGGGAGCTATTCCACTTTCGAGGTCAGGAGGCATGGCAGTGAGGAGATAGCCCTCATCCAAGGTAAGGAGCAGTGGCTATGATTTGCTGGAGCAGTGTGAAGAGATACCCCACATCCAAGGTAAAAGAAACCCAAGTAAGACGGTAGTGTTGCAAGAGGGCATCAGAGGGCAGATGCACTGAAACCATACTCACAGAAAACTAGTCAATCTAATCACACTAGGACCACAGCCTTGTCTAACTCAATGAAATTAAGCCATGCCCATGTGGCCACCCAAGATGGGCGGGTCATGGTGGAGAGGTCTGACAGACCACACTTAGATGGAGCCAGAGGCTTCTATATCTCTCCCTGAAGAGTGTCAGTCTCAGCTTTAAAAAACATTTATATCTCTTCATACTCCATCCCACTTCTTTCTGTCACAGACAACAATCTTGATATGTTCAACATGTATATATATGTCAATATATGTTTGTTAGCATGTTTCTTGAAAATGCTTTGCTTTGTCTGTATGCATTCTTAGTTTGTGTGGATCCAACATATTGCATAATTTGTACACTGTGTAATATGTATCATGCTGTTTCTTATCCAGGAATCACAATGTTTTAAAGACTCATCTCTGTGTGTGTGTGTTAGTTGCTTAGTTGTGTCCGACTCTTTGCAACCCCATAGACTGTAGCTCACCAGGCCCCTCTGTCCATGCGATTCTCCAGGAAAGAACACTGGAGTGGGCTGCCATTTCTTTCTCCAAAAGGAACTATAGAAAGAAAGTGAAGTTGCTCAGTCGTGTCTGACTCTTTGTGACCCCATGGACTGTAGCCTACCAGGCTCCTCCACCCATGGAACTCTCCAGGCAAGAGTACTAGTGTGGGTCACCATTTCCTTCTCAGAAAGACTCATCTGTGTCCACCTGATTCAGAGTTTTNAGTTGCTCAGTCGTGTCTGACTCTTTGTGACCCCATGGACTGTAGCCTACCAGGCTCCTCCACCCATGGAACTCTCCAGGCAAGAGTACTAGTGTGGGTCACCATTTCCTTCTCAGAAAGACTCATCTGTGTCCACCTGATTCAGAGTTTTTCAGGGCTGCACATTACTGTATGCCCTGCACCCATCACATTTTCCCTGTGTATTCTCCTGATGGGCTCCCAGGTGCCCTCCAACATCCATCATCATAGCAGACTGCAGTGAGCATCCCTGATGTGCCCAGGCGTCACCACGTACTTCAGACCACCTTACCGTAGATGGCCTGAATGCCATTGATGTCATCTTGATGTAGTGAGTAGCTGCTGGGGTCACTGAAAGCGTAGTTGGGATACATCAAGGCCCCAGGATCAGAGGAGTGAGCCAGCCCCAAGGAATGGCCAAATTCATGGGCAGCAACAGGAAACAAATTGTAATCTGAAATGCAAGCGTGTGTGGTGAATGGGTTGAAGTGGATTAACGGGTAGTGGGAATAGGATCTCGAGGAATGCAGCTTCCAGGCCCAAACTGCCTGACTTCTCCCCTTCCTCTTCATTATCTGATGAAATAGAGGCTGGAAGGAAACAAGGTAGGTGTCATAGGTTGCGATTAGAAGTAATGAGCGTCTCATCAGGTCTTAGAACCAAGAGGACTGCCTTTCTTCCAGTTCTCATAATTCACAGACCTGAGGTTTAGGGAAATGATGATGAGGCCATCACAGGTCTCAAGACTCTCAGAGGCCCTCTCCCATACCTGCTCCTCGCCAGCCTCCCAGACCCACAGCACCATGAGCAGAGTCGCAGTGAAGAGGCGCATAGAAAGAAGCCGGTCAGCCTGTGAGACAGGCCTCCCTCCCATGCAGGGTTGACTCCCTTTGGCTTCCTAACCATCCAGAGCCTAGCACTGGCTCTTCCTTGATTCTGAGCTCTCCAGGAAGCATTAGGAATTTTCCACCAGAAAGAGGCAAACCCCGCCCCTTATTGGTTCCTATTCTTGTCTTTTGACTTCCTTGCTCCGGTGCCTTTCGTAACTAGGAACTGAAAAACTTTCAAGGCTTGCACTTCCGGTCAAACAAAGCCCAAGATCCTTTGCCGAGTCCAAGACTACTGCATTTGGCTCCAGCAGACGTCTAAGGACTGGATTTCTGATGTGAACCCTTCCCTTCAGCTGGTCTATGTGCCATCTCACAAACACATGGTGCGTTTTCTAACACTGCCTGCTACTGCCTAGTCACTTCAGTCGTGTCCGACTCTGTGCGACCCCATAGACGGCAGCCTACCAGGCTCCCCCGTCCCTGGGATTCTCCAGGCAAGAACACCAGAGTGGGTTGCCATTTCCTTTTCCAATGCATGAAAGTGAAAAGTGAAAGTGAAGTCGCTCAGTCGTGCCCGACTCCCAACGGACCCCATGGACTGCAGCCCACCAGGCTCCCCCATCCATGGGATCCTCCAGGCAAGAGTACTGGAGTGGGGTGCCATTGCCTTCTCCTACTTACAAAAAAATCATAGTTGTAGAGCACTTTCTTATATGCTAGTCATTGTAATAATATTTAATCTTAGCAACATTCTTATGAAATATTATTAGAAATACTTCGACAGGAAAGGAACTGAAGCCCAGAGATTTTGGAACCTTGTTATTCGTCTTGCAACTAATAAGTGGTAGAGCTGGGGTTGAACCTGGTTATGATAGCAAGACCTGTGCTCTTTCCAGTGTTCAGCACTTCCTGATGATAGTTAGCCTTGAATATTCTACCCATGCTCTAAGACTTATTTTCTTGATCATCGCATCCTTCCACCTTGCATTCAAGAATGCTTAAAAAAACATCTTTGAGTGCTTGAAGTACTGGGCAAGGGGCTCTGGGGGATTTATCATGATGCATAGATTAGCCAAGGAGACACGTGCAAACAACTTGAATGTGTAGAATAATGAGGAGGGAAGTCAGAGAAGACAAAACAAAGGCTACTAGGATTCTGAGAAGAAGACAAAATGGGGTGTTTCCATACCAACTGACATAGTATGGAGAAAGAGAGATTTTGAAAGGTGGGGCTTTGGGCGTGGGCAAGGGCATTTCAGGAAGAGGAAGCAAGGGGACCCAATGTAGGATGGTTGGAAAGCAGATGCTGTCATCTGGGAACAGTGAATTGCAGTGTGGCTGCTCTGTGTGAAATGCAAAGATAAGCCATGAAAGATGGTGTTGGATGATCCCCAAGAGCTTTCAGTGTCAAGTGGACGTGGACATATCTGGCCTGTAAAATGTAAATACCAGGCTTTCCAAATGTGGACATGCGCTTTCCAAGAACAAAACTCCTTGCAGTGTTGGGGAGAGTCAGAGGGACAGAGACCAGAGGTGAATGGTCCAGGTGGGACTCTGGATCAGGTGAGCGGTAGTGACCATCTAACCNAGTGGACGTGGACATATCTGGCCTGTAAAATGTAAATACCAGGCTTTCCAAATGTGGACATGCGCTTTCCAAGAACAAAACTCCTTGCAGTGTTGGGGAGAGTCAGAGGGACAGAGACCAGAGGTGAATGGTCCAGGTGGGACTCTGGATCAGGTGAGCGGTAGTGACCATCTAACCTGGTGGGAAGGGCAACAAGAATCTGAAGTCATGGGGAGAGTTTATTATCTTTGTGAACGAGCAGCATCAAGCACAGGGATTTAGGTATAATAAATACTTAGATCACTGATGTTGAGGAAATGGTGGGAGGAACAGGTCCCAAGTGAAGATAAAATGTTGCTTTCTTATTATTTTCAAAAAAGTGTCCCATGGCCTCTTGTTACCCTATAACCGTTTAAAGCACCACTCAGTTCTTCCCTTCAGGTGATCTTATTCTTACCCTGAATCTTCTCCTGAAAGGGGTAGTTTGCTATATGGGAACATATCTTTGAAAAAATAGCTCTATGAAGATGAAATTACTAGATAAACGAGAATATCTAGATGGCTGCTCTTTCCTAAGTAGGACAGTTTTCTAAATAAACCTAATTATTTGTGAATGTCACAAAGTAGAAATCTTTTCAAACATCATAAAATTTCACAATGTTAAAGTAAAGATATGCCCTAAATCAGTGGTAAGCAGACTTTTTCTATGAGAACCCAGATAGTAAATATTTTAGAATTTATGAGCCATAAGTTCTGCTGTTGTGGTATATAAAACTTCATTTATACAAATAGGAACAGGAAGGACTTAGCCATGATTTTTTGTTTTGATTCCTGCCTTAGAAACAAGGTCAGGATTTAACTTTTAAAATTTTTTCTAAACCTAAATTAACTTAGTATCTTGAGGTAATAAAAATAATGTGTGTGTGTGTGTGTGTGTGTGTATGCACGTAGGTGTGTAAATTCTAACATGGGACAGCTCAGTGAGAAGCTACGTGTGGACATAACCTTGGCTAACTTACTTTCAGAGGTTTTGGTCCATGTTTCTTCTGCATCAAAATGAACATCTCCTCCAATACCTGGGCCTGGCTGAAAGGCATGAGCAAGAATTCCATTGGGTCCATCAAACGGGGAATTGTCCCCATGATCTGAAACAAAACAATTTGTATTAGGTATTAGCCAAGTTTCAATTTAGCCAGAGAAAGCAAAATCGAGCCTGACTTCTTTGAGCCCACCTCTTCGGGCAAAAGAAATCTGGATATCTGCTTCTTTGTCCAAGGTCCTGTTGAAGGTCAAGGGTGACACTTCACTCCAGACTTTAAAGGCTTTCTCAATAATTGCTTCCACATCTGTCTTTGTCAAGTTCGGGGTATAGTTCACAATCCTTCAAAATGAGAAGGCACGTTAGTCTTTAGAACAGCAGTCCCTCGGGAGATTAAATTGCTCTAGTTCGGAGTTTGCTGCACGTGTGACATGCTACCATTGAACAGTGTGTAAGGAGGGGGTGAAGGACTTAGGGTTGAAGATAGACCTGGGTTCTGGCCAAGTTACTACATGTCTTTAAATTCCACTTCCTTATTCATAAAATGAGGATGGTAAAATAGCACCCCTCTCATACGGTTTTTGTAAGAGTAAATATATATAAAACATTTAGTTCACTACTCGTCAAATAGTCTTCAATAAATATTGGGTATCATTATTACTGTTATTATCTTCAAAATGGATGAAAGGTGAGGCTAGATTCTCTCCAGCAATGATTAAGTCTTTGGGGGGGTCCCTGGTGGCTCAGTGGTAAAGAATTCACTTGCATGCAATGCAGGAGACTGCCTGTAAGTGCTGGAGACTCAGATTTAATCCCTGAATGGGGAAGATCCCCTGGAGAAGGAAATGGCAACCCACTCCAGTATTCTTGCCTGGAAAAGTCCCATGCTCAGAGGAGCCTGGCGGGCTACAGTCCACGGGGTCATGAACAGTCAGACATAACCTAGTGACTAAACCACAAACCACCAACATGAGTTCTTAGACAGACAGCCTAACTTTGCCACAGTCCTCTTTAGACTGTTAGAGAAAGGAGACCAAAAATGGCAGGCTCTGGATTGATAAGAACCCACGGGATCTTCACCACTTTATCCTCTCACTCATTCACTAGAATCTAAACTGTGTAAGAACAGGGATATTTACTTGTTTCTAGTGGATTCCAAATTCTGTATCAGTGTCTAACACGGTAAGAGTTCAGTGAACACTGGCTCAGTGAATAAACTCTGAAACTCTAGAAATATCACCTGTAGGTCAGCTTAGTTTTTTCCCACTTGGGGTTTCCTGGGGTTCTCATAAAGTTTCCCGAGTCGGGCACTCCACAGCGAGGCTTTCTCATCATCTCCAGGGTTTCCACATTTGGCTTCCCTGTCACGTTCAGCCTGAAGAATTGCTGCATTTTTTTAAGTGTCTCAACAATCACGTTAGTTTTGCTCTTCTTTTCAGACTTATATTTGTACCTTGGCAATTGGTAGAACTTCTCCAGGTAATTCTGGAAAAAGACAAACGTTTAAGGGATTTGCTGTGAAATTGCCTTCAGCTCTCTGGGGCTTTGCATTCCTTTTTAAGTTATTGCAGAGGTCAAATCAGGGCTAATAACCTGATTGCCACAAAGATAAAAGCACAAATTTGCTGGTTGATTTTGAGAGAAAAGTGCCTACTGGAAAGAACAGTTCATCCCTTCAGTGCTACAGTTACTATTATTCATAAAAATTGGTATTTCATGGGGGGTAAGATAGACATCTCAAGCAAAATGCTAGTATACAGTTAGGAGACTGCCTTCTTATTTTTATTAAAAAGCAAACAAAACAAAACAGCATAAGCATTTATTGACTTCTTGAAGTATTAGTTGCAGCAACGCAGATTCTCTTTTTGAATCCTCTTTTCACTATTGTAGAGGAGGGTTAATCATTCACACTGACATGAAGATGCAAAAAAATAAGGAGCTTGCCAAGATGATAATCGGGTCCCAATTTACCACGTTGCTTCCCAAATGAGAACTGAGAATTTCAAGAGAAGAAGGCCAAACATGTTTTGGAGTAACAGCAGCATCACTCTCATTAGCCTTTTATCCACCACAGTAGCTCTTCAAGAGGGGCCAGAAACTCATTAAGTAAAGGTTCTGAAGGTTGTTAATGAGCCAATTCTGAGACTTCTTTCTTTCACCTCAAGCATCCTTAAGTGGCACTTTGCAAGTGACACAGGACACAGCAATTTTGTGTTCACACAGATCAGATAGCTTTGGGTTCAAAACTTAGCTCTGCCACGGATTAACTGTGTGTCCTGGACACATCACTTAGATGATTTAAGATTCATTTTTATCTCTAAAGTGGAATTAACGATCTGTCCTTACAGGGTTGCTGTAGGATGAAATGAGACAATATTTGAGAAATGCTGAGCAGGACACCCTGCGCAGAATAAGTACTTAATCATTTCTGGCTATCAGCCATGGGTTACTGTATCATGGTAAGAAGTATTTTTTTTTAAGTCAAACAAAGAGAATCAACAAGAAAAAAATGTTTTTCTAAAACTGTAATGCTAAGAAAATTGCGCATGTCAAATTTCTGACAGCATTCCTTTGTGTTTCTTTAAAGACTTGGCTTTCATACTGTTAAACAATGGGGGAAAAGCTATCAGTTTTGCTTTTTACAATGCTTCCAAGAGTTTATAAGCAGCCCCATAGTCTGATTTTAGGAAATAAGACCGCATGATGAACTGATTTCTGATTTCTTATAGTTTCCCATTCTCACACTCTCTTGTACACCTGAGATATATGGCTGCACAGACACGTTCATACAGAAAGCACCAATCATGTAGTAACTGCACTGCAGACATTCTAGAAAGGAAGTCTTAGGTAAGTGAGAAAGAAAATCATTTTATAATTAAAACCATTCCTTCTAAAAGGTTTTCCCAGCTGGAGCAGCTTGGCAGCCATGTTTTCTGAGGGTTTGCAGAGTCCAGCGTGTGTTTGCACGCCTGGCTTTCAGAGAGCCCCGTTTGGAACTCTCCTAATCATTGAAACAAGATGTTCAGCCTCGAGCAAATCATTCACATGATTCCTTCAGGCGGTTTCAACTAAAAAGAGAAGATAACCCAAACAATTTTCTCATCACCAGCAAATCAACCACCCACCTAAATGATAGCCGAGGTACCTGAACAGTGTTTCTGTCTTTCTCTTCTAGGGACGCAGAAGATACTGGAAAAGCCCTGGAAAGCTGCACCTGGAGTAAGAATGCAGACATTCTAGAAAGGAAGTCTTAGGTAAGTGAGAAAGAAAATCATTTTATAATTAAAACCATTCCTTCTAAAAGGTTTTCCCAGCTGGAGCAGCTTGGCAGCCATGTTTTCTGAGGGTTTGCAGAGTCCAGCGTGTGTTTGCACGCCTGGCTTTCAGAGAGCCCCGTTTGGAACTCTCCTAATCATTGAAACAAGATGTTCAGCCTCGAGCAAATCATTCACATGATTCCTTCAGGCGGTTTCAACTAAAAAGAGAAGATAACCCAAACAATTTTCTCATCACCAGCAAATCAACCACCCACCTAAATGATAGCCGAGGTACCTGAACAATGTTTCTGTCTTTCTCTTCTAGGGACGCAGAAGATACTGGAAAAGCCCTGGAAAGCTGCACCTGGAGTAAGAGCAGAAGGGGGAGCATCTGCAGGCTGAGCATGGCCTTGCCCAAAGACTGCCTCTCCCGGCCTGCCTTCTGCCCCTTCCCCTGGTGGGTACCCTGAAGATCACAGCATCACAGGTCTCTCACCGCTCTATTTGGTCCCTTATAAAGCTGTGTCTTAAACAATTGCCCCATCAGGAACGTGAAGCAATGCAGGCTAATTACACTCTGACAGTTCTGCAATGTTATAATGTGATCGAGTACCCTCAAATGGGGGAGACTTTCAGTGGAAAAAAAATTACAGTTTGCTACTCTGCTTTTGGGGCTTTTACATATTTACTTTTGCAAACTTGTCGAGGAAGAGGAATAGGAGACTAATTCTGAAGTTAATAAACAGCATTTCTGGATATGTCAGAGGCTGAGGCTGTGTTAAACAGTAGAATATTGTTTGATTAGTGGTAAGTGTCTTGGGACTAAGGAATCTAACTGGAGAATCTCTGCATTTTCCCCCCCCCCCG